>QANW01003910.1:0-30180 GCA_003254865.1 Dryas drummondii
ATCGCGAGGTGCCCAGGGACTGGCCCTATGGTCTGTTCGCGATCGGCGCGAAGGCGCCCAACGCGCTGCCCGACAATCCCGACAGCTTCGGCGGCATGACCGATGCCGGCAAGCTGTCGATGCTGATCCGGCTCAACCAGGGGCTGGCGCAGTGGGCGTTCGACCGGACCAAGGCGGTGACCATCCCCGACAGTCCCGCACTCCAGCGAGACCGGGCGAAATGGACCGGCTTTCCGCAGGCGCAAAGGCCGCCGTTCGTGCTGATGGGTGAGACGCTGGGCGCGTTGCGGTACTGGCACGGCCTGGGTCGCACGCAGTGGGCGCGTGACTGGGTCAGGCTGTGGACCGGCGGCAAGGGCCGCTTCGTGATGACCAACATGGAAAGCCAGACGCTGATCGGGGCGATGGCCAACGGCGCCAAGCAGGGCCTGATCGATCCGGCGCGCATCCTGGTGCTGCGCACCGCGAGCAACCCGTCGATGCCGCCGCCGGGGGTCTCCGCACTGGAAAGCGTCGGCGACGAAGGCCCCGGCCAGATCGCCGCGTACGAGGCCAATTATCGCGTCGGCGCGCCCGTGCTGCACGAACTGCTCGATCACTGGGACCGCTATGCCGTCACGACGCCTTCGGCACCGGTGCCGTAATCGGATGAACTAATCCTTTACAGAATTATGAACGGTGTAGTACCATGCTGCACCGCAACAATAACAGAAAAGCATGGAAGAGGCAGGGTGGAGTCAATGCGCCGTGTTGCGTAAGCCATAAGGCGCGCCTCGGTCATATAACAAGGGGGCGCTACTATGCTGGCAAATGACAATATCGAACAAGTTGCCTTGAATGATGCCGGATTATTGGCTGCGCGACGCAAGTCGATGGCCATGTTCGCTGCATTACTGCTAGGCGGCACCGCGCTGAGCCCGGTCGCGCAGGCGCAGGAGTCCTCGGGCACCGCCACCACGTCGGCCGATGCCGATGATGCGGAGGCGATCATCGTCACCGGCGCGCTCAACGCGCTGCCCGACAAGAACGTCGGCTCGGTGTTCGGTTTCGACAAGACGCTGGTGGAAACGCCGCGCTCCGCCTCGACGATCAGCGCCGCACAGATCGAGCGGTTTGGCATTACCGACATCTACGGCCTCGTCGCGCAGGCGCCGGGCACGTTCACCAACTCGTTCTTCGGCGTCGGTGGCGCGCTCGACATCCGCGGCACCCCGGGCGAGGTCTATTTCCGCGGTGTGCGGCGGCTGGACAACCCCGGCAACTATCCGACGCCGATCGCGGCATCGAGCCGGATCGACATCGTCCGTGGCCCCGCCTCGCCGATCTACGGTCCGTCCAAGACCGGCGGCTACATGAACTTCGTGCCCAAGTCGGCGCGGGTCGCGGGCGGTGCGCTGCTGACCCATGCCGAGGGTGAGTTCGCCTATACCACCGGCAGCTACGGCAAGAACAACCTGCGCGCCGAAGTGCGCGGGCCGGTGCACCTGCTCAACTCCGACTTCGGCTACAGCCTGTATGGCGAGATCGAGAATTCGGGCAGCTACTACCGCAACATGGATACGCGCCAGACGGTGCTGCAGGCGGCGTTCGACAATCAGCTGACCGATACGCTGCGGATCGAATTCGGCGGCATGTACCAGAACTTCAAGGGCCAGCAGAACGGCGGCTGGAACCGGTTGACTCAGGATCTGGTCGACAACGGCACTTACATCACCGGCAGCGCCAAGCCGCTCGATACCAATGGTGACGGCCAGCTGTCGGTGCCGGAATTCAACGCCGTGGGCACGCACAATCCGTTCGGCACTTTCGGCTGTGCGGCTGGAACGGCCACTCCCGGCGTGTTCGCGGCGAACTTCACCGATGCCTGTTTCCAGCAGAGCTACCCGTACCTGGGACTGCAGAACGTCGGCACGACCAAGCTCAGCCGCCGCAACGTGCTGACCGCGGAGAACGACAAACTCAACACCAACGTCAAGACCGGCTACTTCGACATCATCTATGAAGGCGCCGACGGTTTCGAGCTCAAGAACCAGTTGTTCTATGACGGGTACAAGAACGTCAACAACAACGCCTACGGCTTCTCGCAATTCCACCGTTCGTGGGTGATCGAGGACAAGATCGTCGCGGCCAAGAAGTTCATGACCGATGCCGGTACGTTCTCGTTCCAGATCTCGCCGTCGATCCGCTATACCAAGTTCCTGCACGGAGACGATTTCAACTACGAGTTCTTCCACCGCGTCGATCTGACCGTCGGCTACACGCCGCTGTCCGATCGCCTGCTGTCGAACGAATGCGACTGCGACTACACCAATTACGTTCGCGGCCATTATACCGACTATGCGATCGCCGGCCTCGCCGATCTCGACTTCGCCTTTGGCCTCGATGTGCTGGTCGGCGGCCGCTATGACTGGATCGACGTCTCGTCGAGCTATGACCCCTCCAAGATGGAAGTCAGCCCGACGGCGCTGGGTAATCCGAATTCTGCCAAGGGCGGCGACGGCGCGTTCTCCTATACCGCCAGCGTCAATTACAAGCTGCCCTTCGGCGTGATCCCCTATGCCACGATCTCGCGGCAATCGACCGTGGTCGCGGGACAAGGCGCGGAGATCTATCCCGAGCTGGTGGCGGGCAAGACCTTCATCGCCGCGTCCAAGCTGTACGAAGGCGGCATCAAGGGCACCTTCCTGGGCGGCAAGCTCTATGGCGCGCTGTCGATCTACAAGCAGAAGCGGACCGACTTCAACAACCAGTCGATCACCGTCAACCAAGCGGTCGAGACCAAGGGTGCAGAGGCCGAATTCCGCTGGTCGGTCGATCGCCACCTGCTGCTGACCGGCGCCTATACGCGGACCAAGGTCTACAACCTCACCGCGCTGAATGCCGGCACGCTGTTCAGCTTCTTCGGCATCGAGGATCTGGTCAACGTCTCCAACCCGGCGCTCTACCTGGGTGGCCAGCCGATCGGACTGGTGCCGATCCCCGATCGCAACGCCTCGCGCCGGGCGGGCATCCCGGCCAACCTGTTCTCGCTGACCGGCAGCTATGAATTCGACAACGGCATCGCGCTGACCGGCAGCGTGGTTCATGTCCAGTCGGTGTTCTCCGGCCAGTCGCGGGTGGTCAAGCTGCCCGCCTACACGCTGGTCGATCTGGGCGTCTCCTATGCCAAGGACGCATGGCTGTTCCGCGCGATCGTCAAGAACGCCACCAACGAGCGCTATTTCCGCGCCAACTTCACCGAGCTGTTCGGCAGCACGATCGTCCTGCCCGAGTTGCCGCGCAACTTCCAGGCGACCGTCGCCTACAAGTTCTGACCGCTACGCTCCTCCCCGGCCGCCGGGGAGGAGCGACCAGGCCGGCCGCTATTTCAAGGACTTCCCGTCTCGATGCGTTTCTCCCTTCGTCCGCTGCTGCTCGGCCTGGCCGCGCTGGTCGCCGTTCCCGCCGCCCACGCCGCCACGCCCGCGTCGCCGCCCCCGTCTCCGGCGTCGGGTGTCGAGGACTGCCTGCCCGGGGCCGCCTGTTCGCACCCGCTGCCGGTGCGGATCGTCATTGTCTCGATGTTCGAGGTGGGTGAGGACAGCGGCGATGCGCCTGGCGAGTTCCAGCTGTGGAAGGAACGCCGCAAGCTTGATACCCGCATCCCGTTCCCGCAGGGCTGGCACGATCTCTACTATAATCCCAAAACGCAAGTGCTCGGCATGGTGACCGGCGTCGGCACCAATCATTCCGCCACCGGCGTGATGGCGCTCGGGCTCGACCAGCGCTTCGATCTCAGCAAGGCCTACTGGCTGGTCGCGGGGATCGCCGGGGTCGACCCGGAAGACGCCTCGATCGGCAGCGCGGCCTGGGCGCGCTATGTCGTCGACGGCGATCTGGCGCACGAGATCGACGCGCGCGAGATGCCCAAGGACTGGAAGAACGGCTTCTTCCCGCTCGACAAGCAGGGCCCGAACGACAAGACCCCGCCCAACCCGCGCGACGGTGAGCTGTTCGCGCTCAACCCCGGTCTCACCGCCTGGGCATTCGGGCTGACCAAGGACATCCGCCTGCCGGACGAGGCGGGCGCTGCCAAGGAACGCGCCAAGTACGTCGGCTATCCCAAGGCGCTGACCCCGCCGCGGGTGCTGGTCGGCGATCAGCTGTCCGCCATGACGTTCTGGCACGGCAAGCTGATGAACGACTGGGCCAACGACTGGGTGCGCTATTGGACACAGGGGAAAGGCGAATTCGTCACCTCGGCGATGGAGGAGACGGGCACCATGCAGGCGCTGACCTTCCTCGATCGCATCCACCGCGCCGACTACAACCGCGTACTGGTGCTGCGTTCGGCCAGCAATTACACGATGCCGCCGCCCGGCGTGACCGCCGCCGACTATCTGGCGCAGGAGAACTCGGGCTACTCGGGCATGCGCGCCTCGCTGGAGGCCCTGTACACGGTCGGGTCGAAAGTGATCGACACGCTGCTGGCCGACTGGCCGCGGTACGAGAAGACCGTTCCGCAGTGATTAGGCCGCGATGAGCGAGCGCCCGCAGTCGTCATGCGGTTGACCGGCCGCCGCCCCGTGCCCGCATGACGCCCGCACAGCGCTGCGATCCCGACTGGTTCCCGGGCTTCGTCACCGCGATCCCGCTGGGCATCCAGCACGTGCTGGCGATGTTCGTCAGCAACATTGCCCCGGCGATCATCGTCGCCGGGGCGGGGGGCTTCGGCTTCGGCTCGGCCGATCCGGCGAACCTCATCTACATGCTGCAGATGGCGATGCTGTTCGCCGGGGTGACCACGCTGATCCAGACGATCGGGCTGGGTCCGGCGGGGGCGCGGTTGCCGATCGTGCAGGGCACCAGCTTTGCCTTCATCCCGGTGATGGTGCCGATCGTCGCCACATCCGGTGTCGCCGGCATGGCCGCGCTGACGACCGCGGCGGTGATCGCCGGGGTGTTCCATGCGGTCCTCAGTGGCTTCGTCGGCCGCATCCGGTTCGCGCTGCCGCCGATGGTGACCGGGCTGGTGGTGCTGATGATCGCCTTTTCGCTGATGCGGATCGGCGTGGTCTATGCCGCGGGCGGCGTTCCGGCGCAGGGCACGCCCGCTTATGGCGCGGGATCGAACTGGCTGATGGCGGGCACTGTCGTGGCGGTGACGCTGGGCCTGAGCTTCTATGCGCGCGGCATGTGGCAGACCGCGGCGGTGCTGCTCGGGCTGGTTGCCGGTTATGGCCTGGCGGTGGCGATGGGGCGGGTGTCGCTGCAGCCGGTGGCGACCGCCGGATGGGCGATGCTGCCCGACCCGTTCCACTTCGGCATCGCGTTCTCTGCGCGCGCGATCCTGGGCTTCATCCTGATGGGCTTCATCTCGGACGTCGAATCGATCGGTGCGGTCAGCGCCATCTGCGAAGGCGCGGCCGGGCGCCCGGCCAGCGACCGCGAACTGTCGGGCGCCGTCTGCGCCGATGGGGTCGGCACCGCGATCTCCGGCATATTCGGTGCGATGCCGTTCACCTCGTTCAGCCAGAACGTCGGCCTGATCGCCTTTACCGGGTTGATGAGCCGGCATGTCGTCACGCTGGGTGCGGTGTTCCTGATCGTCTGCGGACTGGTGCCCAAGATCGGTGCCGCGGTCACCACGATCCCGATCGAGGTGCTGGGCGGCGGCGTGATCGTGATGTTCGGCATGGTCGCGTCCGCTGCGGTCGGCATCCTCTCAGCCATCGACTGGAGCCAGCGCAACATGCTGATCTTCGGGGTCGCGCTGTCGGTCAGCGTCGGTTTGCAGCTTGAGCCAGAGGCGATCCGCTACCTGCCGCAGACGTTGCGCGTCATCCTCGGCTCGGGCGTGCTGCCCGCCGCGCTGATCGCGGTGACGCTGAACCTGATCGTGCCCGGCCGCGCTGCCGCGGCGGTCCCCGCCTGATGTCGACGCCCCAATCAGCCGGCCGCATCCGCTGCGGCGGTCAGCGTGTCGGCCAGCACTCGTGCGATCGTCGCCACGCCCGCGGCATCGGCGATCAGGTCCTGCCGCACCTCGATCTCGGCATAGGCGAGCCCTGCGGGATAGGCATGGCGCGGCACGGTGTAGTCGGTGCCGTCCATCCGGTACGGCTCGTTGTCGCCGATGCAGCGCCCGGGCACCCCCTGCAACGCGGCCAGCAGGGCGAGCGCGAAGCGGGTGTCGCCACCGTCGTGCAGCACGCCGATCTCCCAGGGGCGAGCCTGTCCCGCACTCTCGCCGCTGGTCATCATCGGCGTGAAGCTGTGCAGCGCGACGACGATCGTCCCCGGTCCACGCCGGGTGAGGCTTTGCGTGATCGCTTCATGATAGGGCGCATGGATCGCCGCGACCCGCGCCGCGCGTTCTGCCGGCGCGAGGCCGGCATTGCCCGGGATCACCGTCCCGTCGCTCGCCTCGGCGATGGAGCCGGGATCGTCCAGCGCCCGATTGCAGTCGATGACCAGCCGCGAATAGCGCTGCGCGATGAACGGCACGTCGAGCATTGCCGACAGCGCCTGTCCCAGCGCCGCGACGCCGATGTCGATCGCGATGTGCCGCCGGCGATCGGCCTCGGCAAGGCCCAGAGATCCCCGCGTTACCGGGATCGCCGCACCGGCATGGTCGCCCAGCAGCAGGAACTTTCCGGCGCCTTGGGCATTGTGCACCGCAACGGCCGGCAGGTCGTCCGCCGTGAGTATCTCGCGAACCGGTCCCGCTGCCATCGTCCGTCTCCTGCAAAGTCCGCGACATGCGGAACGCACCGATCGAGTACGCCGATGCCTGTCGTCAAGCTGACCCACGTGACCACGTACAGCTATGCGCAGCCGGCGAGCTTTGGCGAGCACCGCATGATGGTGCGCCCGCATGAAAGCCACGACCAGTATCTGCTCGATGCCGGTCTGGCCATCGATCCCGTTCCGGCGGACATTCGCTGGCTGCATGACGTGTTCGGCAACTCGGTCGCGATCGCCCGGTTCAGCGGCCGCGCGCGCAAGCTGCGGATCGAGAGCACCGCGCGGGTCATGCACCGGCCGGTCGATGTCCACGCGCAGGCGATCGAGGATTACGCGCGGGCCTATCCGTTCACCTATGCGGCGGAGGATATGCCAGACCTGCTGCGATCGATCGAACGCCAGCACCATGACCGCGCGCGCCGGATCGACGGCTGGGCGCGGCGCTTCGTCTCGCCCGTGGGTGGCACGCCGACGCTGACCATGCTGACCGACATGACTCATGCGATCCGCAACGAGTTCACCTACGTCGCGCGGCCGGAACAGGGCACGCAGACCCCGATCGAGACGCTGGAGCGCAAGGCGGGCACCTGCCGCGACTATGCGATGCTGATGATCGAGGCGGTGCGCGCGCTCGGCCTCGCCGCGCGCTTCGTCTCGGGCTATGTCTACAGCCCTTCGGGTGCACGGCGCCGGATCGGCGGCGGCAGCACGCATGCCTGGGTCAGCGTCTACCTGCCGGGGTCCGGCTGGGTCGAGTTCGACCCGACGAACGGCATCGTCGGTAACAACGGCCTCATCCGCGTCGCGGTGGCGCGGGATATCTACCAGGCCGTTCCGATCTCGGGGACTTGGGCTGGATTTCCCGGAACGTTCCGGGGCATGGAGGTGACCGTCGATGCACACGTCGAACAATCCATCGAGGCGACCCGCGACTTGCGCGTTCCTGCCCTTCACGCCCTCTGACACGGGAACCCGCACATGCTGATCCGCGCCGGCTACGACATCCGCCTCGAAAGTTCGACCCCGACCCCGATGGTGGCGCTGCTCAGCGTCCATCCCTCGCGCTTTCGCGACCTGCAGACCCCGCACCGCATCCTGACGTCACCGGAAGTGCCGATCTACGATTACACTGATGCCTTTGGCAACGTGGTGTCGCGGCTGACGATCCCGGCGGGCGGCGTGACGCTGAGCTGCGACTTCACCATCCAGGACAGCGGCCTGCCCGATCCGATCAGCCCCGATGCGCAGCAGCACCCGATCGAGGATCTGCCCGACGACATCCTCGTCTACCTGCTCGGCAGCCGGTATTGCGAGACCGATCGTCTCTCCGCTACCGCCTGGGGCCTGTTCGGCCATGTCACGCCGGGTTGGGAGCGGGTGCAGGCGATAGTCGCCTACGTGAACCAGCACATCGAGTTCGGCTATCACCACGCGCGCAACACGCGCACCGCTTGGGAAGGGCACCAGGAACAGCGTGGCGTCTGCCGGGACTTCGCGCATCTGGCGATCACTCTGTGCCGCTGCATGAACATCCCCGCGCGTTATTGCACCGGCTATCTGGGTGACATCGGCGTACCGATCTCCGATGCCCCGATGGACTTTTCGGCCTGGTTCGACGTCTATCTGGGCGGTGCCTGGCACACGTTCGACGCGCGTCACAACACCCCGCGCATCGGGCGCATCCTGATGGCGCGCGGCCGCGATGCCACCGATGCCGCACTGACCACCACGTTCGGTCCGACGTATCTTGCCCGCTTCGAGGTCCATACGGACGAGATCACCGGGTAATCCGGCAGGTGCGCCGCGGCATGATGCCGCGGCCCGCCCTTCCGCGACGCCGCATCCGTGCCTAGATGGCGGTCATGTCCATGCACCGCCTGTTCTCCCGCGCCGTGATCCGTCTGGCGCCGCTCGATCCCGCCGAAAACGTCGTCGATTTCCTGCAGGGGCTGGTGACGAACGACGTTGCCGGGGCGCTGCCCGTCTGGGCGGGGCTGCTGACGCCGCAGGGCAAGGCCTTGTTCGACTTCATCGTCTGGCCGGGCGACGGCGGCCTGCTGATCGATTGCGAGGCCGCGGCGGCGGATGCGCTGGTCAAGCGCCTGTCCATCTACCGCCTGCGCCGCCGCATCGCCATCACGCGCGACGCCGATCTGGGCGTGTCCTGGAGCACGGATGCGGTGGAAGGTGCCGCCCCTGATCCGCGGCTGCCGGCGCTCGGCTGGCGCCGGATCGCGCGGGTTCAGGAGACGGACGAGGCCGCCGATTCGGCATGGCTGGCGCACCGTCTGGCGAACGGGGTAGCGGAGGGGCGCACCGAACTGGGCGACGCGAACACGCTATGGCTGGAGTGCAATGCCGCCGAACTGGCCGGCGTCAGCTTCGCCAAGGGCTGCTACGTCGGGCAGGAGAACACTGCCCGGATGAACTGGCGGCAAAAGGTCAATCGCCGTCTTATCGTCGTACCGGCCGATCAGTCGCAGCCAGCACGAACGCGCGCTGTCTATCCCGAACTCGGCCAGGCGGTGGACCATCTGCGCTTGGACGATATCCGATCCGAATGGATGCCTGCCTGGTTGCCCGCGACTGACGGAAGCGAGGAATAGACGCTCGAAAATCTCGAGCGTCTACCTGCCTTCAAGCGGCGCGCGCTTCCGGCACGCCACCGAAATCCGGTCCCGGACCGAGATCGCTGGTGTCCGCCGCATAAAGCGCCGCAGTGCCTTCGCCATAGATGCATTGTTCGCCGGTGGGGCGGAAGCCGGCGCGGGTCAGCACCAGCAGGCTGGCGCGATCGTCCATCGCCTGCGGGGCCAGGATACGGCGGTGCCCCAGTCCACGGGCGACCGCGACGACGCTGCGCACCGCCTCGGCGGCATAGCCGTGACCCCAGTAGTCCTTCGACAGCCAGTAGCGCAGGCTGACTTCGCCGGCATCCCGGTCGGCATCGCTGCCACGGACCAGCGCGATGCCGCCGATCAGCGCGGCACCGGCGGCGGAGGGCAGGGTGATGAGCAGGCTGGTCAACAGCTTGTCGGCACCCTGCGTCAAGCGATCGAGGATCGCCTGTGAGGGGCGCGTGAACTCGCTGGCGCAGATGTTCGACATGACGCCGCGGTCATCGACCATCAGCTGCAGGGCCTCGCCAAGATCCTCGGGCCACGCGGGCCGCAGGAACAGACGTTCGCTTCGATAAAACACTGGAAAGCCTCCACTCATCGCCGCTGCCCGTACGCTCTACGCGTGACGGTGCGGTTACGCTGATGTCGTGACCCGGCTCGTCTGTTCCCTGTCCGCTTGTTCCTCGGACATGAAAAAGGGAGACGGGCGATGCCCCTCTCCCTGAAATCGCTGAACCCCTGTGATGGTTCCGCGATCCGAAGGGTCATCCCAAACGACGACCCCTCGATGGTCGTCGTGTTATTCGGCAGCCTGTGCCAGAGCCTCGACGGCCTGACCGTCGACCGACACGTACTTGCGGCCGAGCTTGCCGGCATGGAAACGCACGCGGCCTTCGATCAGCGAGAACAGCGTGTGATCCTTGCCCATGCCGACGTTGGCGCCCGGATAGACGCGCGTGCCGCGCTGGCGGATGATGATGTTGCCGCCGATGACTTCCTGGCCACCGAACTTCTTCACGCCGAGACGGCGACCTGCGGAGTCGCGACCGTTGCGCGACGAGCCGCCTGCTTTCTTATGTGCCATTGCAAAGCTACCTTTTCAGATCTGGTACGACGCGACGGGTCAGGCGGCGGCTTCGGCGGTATCCGCCGGACGCTGCTGATCCTCACTACCGACGGACAGGATGCGCAGCAGCGTCAACTGCTGGCGATGACCGTTCTTGCGACGATAGTTGTGGCGGCGACGCTTCTTGAAGACGATCACCTTCTCGCTCTTCGCCTGCGCGATGATCTCGGCCGAAACCGTCACCGAAGCCAGATCGGCCACGGCGCCGTCCTTGCCGGCGAGCAGCACGTCGCCCAGCGTGATGCGATCGCCGGCTTCACCCGCCAGCTTTTCCACCGCGATCTTGTCTCCGGCGGCGACCCGATACTGCTTGCCGCCCGTGCGCACTACTGCGAACATGATGTCTGACCTGTCCCTAAACGTCCGTGTCGCCGCACCCCGAACGGGCGACGACAACATGCCGACCGCCCGCCGCATGACGGGTGCCGGAAAGAGCGATGCCCTTATGCAAAGCGCGTCCCTGAGTCAACGCGGGGATGGTGATTCGATTCCATCCGCGGTGCTTTGCCCCCTCGCACGATGCCGCGGGCATGCTATGCGCAGGCCATGACAGCGGCCCATCTTCGTCCCTGCGGCATCCCTCTTCTGGCGACGATCGGGCTCGGCCTGATGCTGCAAGGCTGTGCGGGGCAGAACACTTACCCCTCGCTCGCGCGGCGTCCGGCCGAGCAATACCAGCCGCCGGCACCGTCAGACGCGCCCGCGCCGCCGACACCGACAGGGCCCAGCGCCGGGCTGACCGCCAGGCTTGCGGAGATGCGCGCCACCGCTGGTGCGGCACATGTCCGCTTCACCACGCGCCGGCCCGCGGCCGAGCGCGCGGCGGCGGCGGCAGGACCGCTCGGCAGCGAGAGCTGGGCGGCGGCAAGCGTGGCGCTGGCGGCGCTGGAGGAGGCGCACGATCAGGAGGTCGCGGTGCTGACTGCTATCGATCAGTTGCTCGCCGATCAGCAGGTGGTCGATGCCGGCAGCGCCAGCGCGGATGGTGCGGCGTTGCAGGCGACGCGCGACGCGGTGGCCGGACCCGCCGAGGCCGATACGGCGATTCTGACCCGGCTGCGCGCACGATTGGCGAAGTAGCCGGCCGCCCTCAGCCCCAGCGCGCCTTGTCGGCGTAGTCCTGCTCGCGCGGCTCGATCCAGTGCCATTGGCCGGCGACCTGCTCGCGCTTCCAGAACCAGCTTTCGCTTTTCAGGTGATCCATCGCGAAGTCGGCGGCGGCAAAGGCATCGCGGCGGTGGCGCGATGCTGCGGCGACCAGCACGATCGGCTCGCCCGGATGCATCGTGCCGCTGCGATGCGCGATCAGCAGTCCCGCGAGCGACCATCGCGCCAGCGTCTCGGCGGCGAGCGCTTCCATGCCCGGCAGCGTCAACGGGCCGTAATGGCGCAGCTCGAGCGCCTCGACCCGGTCGTCGGCGCGAACCTGCCCGATGAAGCTGACGATGCCGCCCGCTTGCGGATGCGCGGCGGTAAAGCGGGTGATTTCGGTGGCGGGATCGAAGGCTTGATCGAACAGCCGGACGGTCGTCGCCATCGTCAGCCGCCGCTGACCGGCGGCAGAAACGCAAGCTCGTCGCCATCTTGCAGGACCATTGCGGCTGGATCGGCGACCAGCGCACCGTTGAGCGCAATACGGATCCGCGGTGCCGTGACAGCCGCCGCCAGATCAGGCTCCAGCGCCGCGATGATCGTGGCGAAGGCACCCGGCGCGACGGTGCGTTCCGCTGTGCCGGCAAGATCCTCCAGCCGTCCCAGGAACACCAGCCTGGCCGTCATCGGGTGTCAGCCCCCGGTCATCGACATGTGGCGCGCCTGTGCCGGCGCAGCGCCGCGCGCGTCGATGGCGAAATGATGGCGCGCGGGCTTGATCCGCATCGCCGTGTCGAGCGCGGCCTGCAACGCCGCCTCGGGCGCCTCCGATCGCAGCGCGGAGCGCAGGTCGACCTGCTCGTCCCCACCCAGGCAGGCGTAAAGCTGCCCGGTCGCGGTCACGCGGATGCGGTTGCAGCCTTCGCAGAAGTTGTTGGTCAGCGGCGTGATCAGCCCGAGGCGGCCGCCGGTTTCGGCGACGTCGAAATAGCGCGCCGGTCCGCCGGTACGGTGCGCCGATGGCGTCAGCGTCCACATGGCATCGAGCCTGTCGCGCACCGCCATTAGGGGCAGGTAATGATCGATCCGGTCGCCCTCGACCTCGCCCAGCGGCATGACCTCGATCAGCGTGATCTCATGCCCCTCACCATGCGCCCAGGCGATCAGGTCGGGTAGTTCGGCCTCGTTCAAGCCTTTGAGCGCCACGGTGTTGAGCTTGACCGTCAACCCGGCAGCGCGGGCCGCGGCGATGCCTTCGAGCACCTGCGGCAGCGAATCCCGGCGGGTCAACTGCGCGAACCGCGCACGGTCGATCGTGTCGAGCGACACGTTGATCCGCCGCACGCCTGCGGCGGCGAGGTCATCGGCGAACTCCGCCAGCCGGGTGCCGTTGGTGGTGAGCGTCAGTTCCTCCAGCCCCTGACCCAGATGGCGGCCGAGCGCGCGGACGAGATCGATCATGTCGCGCCGCACCAGCGGTTCGCCGCCGGTCAGCCGAAGCTTGGTGACGCCGCGGGCGATGAAGCCCAGCGACAGCTGGTAGAGTTCCTCCAGCGACAGGACTTCCGCCCGGGGCAGGAATATCTGGCGTTCGGGCATGCAGTAGGTGCAGCGCAGATCGCAACGATCGGTCACCGACAGCCGCAGGTAGCTGATCCGACGTTGGAACTGATCGATCAGCGGAGGCCGGGCCGGGGTTGTCATCGCTATAACATAGCGATCAGTCGGCGCCTGTTCCATCCAGCGGCAGATATTGTCCGGTCACCCCCGGCGCGCCGGCAAGATAGCGCATGGCGGCAGCGATCGCGGTCTCGTCGTCGGACGCGATGGCGTTGACCCGCAGCGGAGCATGCAGCCGCGCGAGCGACTGTACCGCCGCCAGCCGCCAGCCGCGATGCGTATGGCCGGCCGGACTGAAGACGAGCGTCAGGTGCGATGCCTCGTCACCGCCGACCGAGCGCGCCGCCTCGATCTGGCGATCGACCCACGGCAGCACTTCGGCATGGAACTTCGCTGCCGCCGTCAGCGGATCGGCGGCCAGCCCATCGACCCACATCTCCATCAGCGGCGCTCACGATGCAGCGTCATGCCGATGCGTTCGTTGTGCTCGGCAATCGCCAGCTTGACGATCTTGACCGTCACCGCCTCGACCCGCGCGTCCTGCACGAACAGCGTCTCGCAGATATGATCGGCCACCGCCTCGATCAGCTTGAAATGCACGCCGGGCGGCAGCGCGCCGGAGGCGGCGAATTTCAGGTCCATGTAGTTCTTGCTCGCCGCCAGCGGCGTGTCCGGCGTGTATTCGCGCGCTGGCTTCAACCGCGCCGATACGGTGATCCGCAGCGGCTGCGGCCGGCCGGTCTCTTCCGAATAGATGCCGGTGAGGACGTCGACATCAAGGTCGGCCACTTCGAGGATCAGGCTGTCTGGCATGCGCGTGCGATGGCACTCCCCGCCGGCCGTGCCAAGCACTTGGTTGTACGTGCTCGGTACGGAGACGCACAATTGGCACAATCCCATTGCAGGGGCACTGGCAGGTGCCGGTCGACAACCTAGATCAGCAACCTGGATCAATCGCCGATGCTCAAGATCATAAGGACCGCGTTGGCCACTGATCGGAAAATTTGAGGATTATGAGCCGATCAATCGATTTTACCTTTTATTCGGGTGCTCGTAGATTAAGGCAGCTTTTGGAAGAGGAGTTTTCCAGTGGACGCACAGACCAGCAATGCGGGCGGATGCCCGATGCATCAGCAGCCCGAGACGACGAAGCGCTCGCTGCTCGGCCGGACCAACCGCGACTGGTGGCCTGACCAGCTCTCGCTCGACATCCTGACGGAGAACGGCGCCAGCGATCCGCTGGGTGACGATTTCGATTACGCCGCCGAGTTCAAGACGCTCGACCTTGCCGCGGTGAAGGCGGACCTGACCGCGCTGATGACCGACAGCCAGCCGTGGTGGCCGGCCGACTATGGCCATTACGGCCCGTTCCTGATCCGTATGGCGTGGCACTCGGCCGGCACCTATCGCACCGGCGACGGCCGCGGCGGTGCGTCTTCGGGCGCGCAGCGGTTCGCACCGCTCAACTCGTGGCCGGACAACGGCAACCTCGACAAGGCGCGCCGCCTGCTGTGGCCGGTCAAGCAGAAGTACGGCCGCAAGCTGTCGTGGGCCGATCTGATGATCCTGGCGGGCAACGTCGCGATCGAATCGATGGGTGGCCCGGTGTTCGGCTTCGGCGGCGGCCGTGCCGACGTGTTCGAGCCCGAGAAGGACATCTACTGGGGCACCGAGGAGGAATGGCTGGGCCAGACCCGCATCGACGAGGAAGCCGGCCTCGCGCTGGAAAACCCGCTTGCGGCGATCCAGCACGGGCTGATCTACGTCAATCCCGAAGGTCCGGGCGGCAAGCCCGACGCGGTGGGGTCGGCGCGCGACATGCGCGAGACGTTCGCGCGCATGGGCATGAACGATGAGGAGACCGTCGCGCTGACCGCCGGCGGGCACACGTTCGGCAAGGCGCATGGCGCAGGCGACGTCAACCTGGTGGGCAAGGAGCCCGAGGGTTCCGACATCGCCGCGCAGGGCTTTGGCTGGATGTCGACGCATGGCGCCGGCCATGGTGACGACACGATCACCTCAGGCCTCGAAGGCGCGTGGACGCCGACGCCGATCACGTGGGACAACACCTATTGGGAGATGCTGCTCGATCACGAGTACGAGCTGGTCAAGAGCCCGGCGGGTGCGCACCAGTGGCAGCCGGTCGGCAACCCCGAGGAAACGCTGGCGCCGGGCGCGCACAGCCCCGATCGCCGCGTGCCGACGATGATGTCGACCGCCGATATGGCGCTCAAGGTGGATCCCGAGTACCGCCGCATCTCGGAAGGCTTCCGCAACGATCCCGCGCGCTTCGCCGATGCCTTTGCCCGCGCGTGGTTCAAGCTGTGCCACCGCGACATGGGTCCCAAGGCGCGCTACCTGGGTCCGGACGTGCCGGCCGAGGATTTGATCTGGCAGGATCCGATCCCCGCGCCGACCGGCCAGCCGCTGGCCGATGCGGACATCACCGCGCTGAAGGACAGGATCGCCGACAGCGGCCTGACCGTGGCAGAACTGGTGGGCACGGCCTGGGCCTCGGCCTCGACCTATCGCCAGTCCGATCACCGCGGTGGCGCCAACGGCGGCCGCATCCGGCTCGCCCCGCAAAAGGACTGGGCGGTCAACCAGCCGGAACAGCTGGCCAGGGTGCTGGGCGTGTACGAGGGGATCAAGTCCGCGTTCGATGCGGGCGGCAGGACCGTGTCGATCGCCGACCTGATCGTGCTCGGCGGGTCGGTGGGTATCGAGCAGGCGGCCAAGGCAGCCGGCCAGACGATCACCGTGCCGTTCACCCCGGGCCGCACCGATGCCTCGGCCGAGCAGACCGATGCCGAAAGCTTCGACGTGCTCGAGCCCAAGGCGGATGCGTTCCGCAACTACCTGTCGGTCCGCTTCAGCGTGCCGACCGAGGAGCTGATGATCGATCGTTCGCAGCTGCTCGGCCTCTCTTCTCCCGAGATGACTGTGCTGATCGGTGGCCTGCGCGTGCTGGGCATCAATCACTCGGACGGCAACGGCAGCGAGAAGCACGGCGTACTGACCAATCGCGTGGGCCAGCTGACTAACGACTTCTTCGTCAACCTGTTCGACATGAACACGGCGTGGAAGGAAGTGGACGAGAGCGGCGACGAGGTGTTCGTCGGCACCACCCGCGGCACGCACGACCACAAGTGGACCGCGACCCGGACCGACCTCGTGTTCGGCTCCAACTCGCAGCTGCGCGCGATCGCCGAGGTCTATGCCTCGCACGACGCGGGCGAGACCTTTGTGCGCCACTTCGTCAAGGCATGGACCAAGGTGATGAACGCCGACCGGTTCGACCTGGCGGCGTGATCCCGGGATGATGAAGACCCCGCCGCGGTCCGTCCGCGGCGGGGTTTTTCTTGTCCGTGATGCGCAACGCGGTCCCCCGCCCGCCTGCGGGAGGGGCTAGGGGTGAGCACTTCTCTTTTTTCTTCGGGTCGTCTCGCTGAGGAAAAGCAGAAAAACCCACCCCCGGCCCCTCCCGCAAGCGGGAGGGGAGTAAGTCAGCCGTTGCGCCAGCGGGCGAAGATCGCGGTCGGCAGTAGTCGTGCGCCATCGCCTTCCTCGCGCATGGCAAGATCGCCGTGTTCGATCTCGCCCGGCAGATCGGTCAGGGCCTCGTCCAGCAGGCCGGCGAGCGCCAGCGAACTCATCCGCACCGCATAGACGGTCAGGAACAGGAACCGGCTGTCGACATCGAGCAGCTGGGCGCAGTGGGCGATCAGCGCGGGCAGGTGTTCTTCCAGCCGCCAGACCTCGCCTTCCGGCCCGCGTCCGAACTTGGGCGGATCGAGGACGATGCCGTCATAGCGCCGGCCGCGCCGCACCTCGCGCGCGGTGAACTTGCCGGCGTCGTCGACGATCCAGCGGATCGGGCGATCCTCGGCGCCGGACAGGCCGGCGTTGACCCGCGCCTGCGCGACCGACTTCTTCGACGCGTCGACATGCGTCACCGGGCCATGCGCGGAGAGCGCCAGCGTGCCGACGCCGGTATAGCCGAACAGGTTGAGCGTCGAGGCTTCGGGACGCCCGGCCAGCCGCTCGCCCATCCAGTCCCACACCGGCGCCATGTCGGGAAAGAAACCCAGGTGGCGGAACGGGGTGCACTGTGCGGTGAACCGCACGTCGCCGCGCGCCAGCGGCCACCCCTCGCGCGGCACCGGCTTGTCGTAGATCCAGCGACCGCCACCGTCCTCGTCCGATCCGGGCACGAATTCGGCGTCCGCATCCCACGCCTCCAGCCGCGGCGTCCACAGCGCCTGCGGATCGGGGCGGATGAAGTGGTGCGGGCCATAGCGCTCGAACTTGGAGCCATGCCCCGAATCGATCAGCGCGAACTCGGGCCAGGGATCGCCGACCAGCAGCTGTGGGGAGAGGGTGAGGCTGGCCATGCGGGTGCCAAGCGGTGTCGGGCGGCGGCCGCGGTCAGCCGCGCGCCACCGCATGCGCGGCGATGTAGTCCGCCACCGCGTCGTAGCCGCCGGGAATGTCCTCGAACCGCTCGGCCCGCTCGAACAGGTCGCCGATCCGCGCGGGCAGCAGTGCGCGGTGGCCGGTCGCGCGTTCCACCGCGTCGCGGAACTTGGCAGGATGCGCGGTCGCCAGCGTCACCACCGGGGTTCCGGCGGGCAGGCCCGCCTCGCGCGCGGCGTGGAGCGCGATCGCGGTGTGCGGATCGATCAACTCGCCGCAACTCTCCCAGGCCCAGCGGATTGCCTGCAGCAGATCCTCGTGATCGGCGCGGCAGCTGGTGAACAGCGCGGAGGCCCCCTCGCGCTGCGCATTGGTCAGCTGCATCGCCCGGTTGCGCTCGAAGCCGGCCATCTGATCGGCCAGCGCGCTCCCGTCACGTCCGCCAAGGTCGAACAACAGCCGCTCGAAATTGGACGACACCTGGATATCCATCGACGGCGCCGCGGTCGGCGTCACCTGGCCGGCGGAATAATCGCCGCTCGACAAGGCGCGGTGGAGGATGTCGTTGACGTTGGTGGCGACGATCAGCTGCGCGATCGGCAGGCCCATCTGCGCCGCGACATAGCCGGCGAACACATCGCCGAAATTGCCCGTCGGCACCGAGAACGCAATCGGCCGATGCGGTGCGCCCAGTTGCAGCGCGGCGGCGAAGTAATAGACGATCTGCGCCATCAGCCGCGCCCAGTTGATCGAATTGACCGCGCTCAGCCGATAGCGGCTGGTCATCGCCGGATCGTTGAACATCCGCTTCACCATCGCCTGCGCGTCGTCGAACGTGCCCTCGATCGCGATGTTGTGCACGTTCGGCGCAAGTACCGTGGTCATCTGCCGGCGCTGCACGTCGCTGACCCGGCCCTTGGGATGCAGCATGAAGATGTCGATGTTCTCGCGCCCGGCGACCGCATCGATCGCGGCCGAGCCGGTATCGCCGGACGTCGCGCCGACGATGGTCAGCGGTGCGCCTTCGCCCTTGCCGCCGGGTGCCAGCAGATCCTCGAACAGCAGGCCGAGCAGTTGCAGCGCCACGTCCTTGAACGCCAGCGTGGGGCCGTGGAACAGTTCGAGCAGCCAGTGCTGCGAATCGAACTGCTTCAGCGGCGTGACCGCGGAATGGGCAAAGCGGCGATAGGCGGTGCGGGTCAGTTCCAGCAGCCGCTCGGGCGTGATCGTGTCGCCGACGAACGGCTGCATGATCTTCTGCGCAAGCTCGGGATAGGGCAGCCCGGCCATCGCCGCGATCTCGTCCTGCGTGAAGCGTGGCCATTCGACCGGCACGTAAAGCCCGCCGTCGGGCGCCAGCCCGGCGAGCGTGGCCTGCGCGAAGTCGAGGGTGTCAGAGCCGGAGCCGCCGCGGGTGCTGATATAACGCATGGCCGGCGGTTAGCGCGTCAGCGGTGGCGCGACAACCTTCGCAGAGGCGGCGGGCGTCGACCGGGCGGAGCGATGCCGCAAGGCGATGCCATAGATGATCGCTGCCACCAGCGCGAATAGGAACCACTGCACCGCATAGGACAGGTGGTTGTTGGGGATGTCGGCCGGATCGGGGCGGGCATTGGCGGCGAGCCCGGCGAGCGGCGGATCGGCGACCAGCCGCGGCCCCGGCGCGATCGTACCGGTGACAGGGCCGCCGCGCCAGTCGGGCATGCGCGGATCGGCCGACCAGCCCAGCACCACGCGCGCCGCCCCGCCATCGCGCAGACGGCACTGCACGACATGCGCGATGCCCGATCGGCCGGTGGCGTCACGGCCCGAGACGGAACTGGCCCCGCTGACGCCGATGCAGTCGATGCGGCTGCGATGATAGAGCGCGCCGGTCGCCGCGGCAGCGTCGCGAGGGAAGGGGACTTCGCGGCCGCTGTGTTCGGCGGTGGCATAGCGGGCGAGCAGCGCCTGCTTTTCGTGCAGGCGGGAAAGCTGCCAGAACCCCAGCCAGATCATCAGCGCGACCGCGGCGCCGACCACCAGCGTCGCCAGCACGGGCAGGCGCCGGCTCATGCGTCGCCATCCGGATGATCGTGCGGCCGGTGATCGTGCGGTCGGCCGTTGTCGGACCCGCGCCACTCGATGTCGCCGGCATCGCGCCGGAACTCGGCCGCCAGCAACGCGGCCTTGCCCGCACGCAGGCCGAACAGCACCGCCAGGATGGTCAGCGGCACCCAGAGGAGGATGTGCACCCAGAACGGCGGCTCGACCGCGAGTTGCAGCCACAGCGCCAGTGCGGTGATGAGCGCCCCGACGATCAGCGTCAGGAACGCCGCCGGACCGTCGCCGACGTTGAACCGGGTGAAGTCGAGCCCGCAGATCGGGCAACGGTCGGCGAAGCGCGAGCTGCCGGTCAGCAGCGGCCGTGCGAACAGCGTGCGCGCGCCGCAGCGGGGGCAGCAACCGAAAAGGGCAGCCTGGACGATGCCCGGCTGCCCTTTCGGTACAAGGCCATCCGGCCCGTTCATGCTGTGCGGCGCCTGGGGTTACTCAACCGCGAAGCCCCAGTTGCCCCAGACGTAGATCGAGACGAACAGGAACAGCCAGACGACGTCGACGAAGTGCCAGTACCAGGCCGCCGCCTCGAACCCGAAATGCTGGCGCGGCGTGAAGTCACCGTTGTAGGCGCGCTTCAGGCAGACCGCGAGCATGATGGTGCCGACAATGACGTGGAAGCCGTGGAAGCCGGTCGCCATGTAGAACGCCGAGCCATAAGTGTTGGTGCCGAACGGAAACGGCGCGTGCGCATATTCATACGCCTGGATGGCGGAGAACAGGAGGCCCAGCAGGATCGTCGCCCACAGACCCTTCTTCAGACCATCGCGATCGCCGTGGATCAGCGCGTGGTGCGCCCATGTGACGGTGGTGCCCGAGCACAGCAGGATCAGCGTGTTGAGCAGCGGCAGGTCGAACGCGTCGAGCACCGCTTCCATCGACTTCGGCGGCCACTGGCCGTCGATCGAGGTCGCCAGCTTGGACGGGAACAGCGAGAAGTCGAAGAACGCCCAGAACCAGCCGACGAAGAACATGACCTCGGACGCGATGAACAGGATCATGCCATAGCGCTGGTGCAACTGCACGACCGGGGTGTGATCGCCGTGCTTGGCCTCGGAAACGATCTTGGAGAACCACTGGAACATGAACGCCAGCAGCACCACGACGCCGGCCAGCAGCACGTACTTGCCCGCGGGCAGCTTGTGCATGGTCAGCGCGAGACCGGTGGTCATCGTGAACGCGCCGATGGTTGTGCCGAGCGGCACGAGATCGGGCGGCAGGATGTGATAATCGTGGTTCTTGGTTCCGGCCATGATGCCCTTGGTCCCCGTTAGGCTGCTCGCGCCGGCTGGACGCGTCGCAATGATACTGGGGCAGGAGCCTTAACCATCCCTCAAGAGGTGGTCCAGAGGCTTTCCGGGACAATCTGGATCCGCCTGGATCCGCGAGGCCTAACGCTTGGTGGCGAGTGCCACCTGCGCGGGAACGTCCGGCCCCTTCGCCTCATGGAACGTATAGCTCAGCGTGATCTGGCTGACGTCGCTGGCATCGGGATCCTTGGCGATCGCCGGATCGACGTAGAAGATCACCGGCATCGACACTTCCTGGTGCGGCGCCAGCGTCTGCTGGGTGAAGCAGAAGCACTGCACCTTGTTGAAGTACTTCGCCGCCTGCTCAGGCTCGATGTTGTAGCTGGCCTGGCCGACGATCGGCCGGTCCGAATCGTTGCGCGCGCGGAAGATCGCCATGCGCCGCTCACCCACCGGGACGTCCTGCGTGGTCTGTTCCGCCCGGAACATCCACGGCATGCCGCGATCGATGTTGGCATCGAAGCGGATCGACATCTGCTGGCCACTGACCTTGACCGCCTCCGCATCCGCCATGGTCGCGCGACGCGGCGTGCCGCCAAAGCCGGTCGCCTGGCAGAACATGCGATAGAGCGGCACCGATGCATAACCCAGCCCGAGCATCGCAGCGGCAAATGCCGCGGCATAAAGCCCGATGCGCTTGTTGCGGGGGGCGACGGGCGGCAGCGAAGCCATGGCCTAGTGGCTCATCTTGGCGATGGAGATGAAGAACAGCAGCACGACGAACGCGCCGAGCAGCAGGCCGACGACGATGTTGCGCTGGCGGCGGACGCGCGCGACACGCAGGCTTTCCTCCTTCGACAATTGCATCACAGGTATCCTCCGGGTCCGGTGGTGAAGCGATCGAGGACGAGCGCGCCGAACAGTGCGAACAGATATAGGATGGAAAATCCGAACATCTGCTTTTCGGGCTTCATCGCATCGTCCGCGCCGTCACGCTGGCGCAGGCCGACGCGGATGCCGAAGGCGAGGAAGGCGAGGCTGAGCGCCAGCGCGGCGATGCCATAGACGAGGCCGGCGCCGCCGATCCACCAGGGCACCATGCTCAGCGGCACCAGCAGCACGGAGTAGGCCAGGATCTGCCTGCGGGTCGACTGCTCGCCCGCGACGACCGGCATCATCGGGATGCCGACCTTGGCGTAATCGCTCTGCACGAACAGCGCGAGCGACCAGAAGTGCGGCGGCGTCCAGAAGAAGATGATGGCGAACAGCACGATCGGCATCAGCGTGACCTGTCCGGTCGCCGCGACCCAGCCGATCAGCGGCGGAAACGCGCCGGCGCCGCCACCGATGACGATGTTCTGCGGGGTCCGCGGCTTGAGCCACATCGTATAGACGACCGCATAATAGATCACCGAGACCAGCAGGATCGCGGCCGCCAGCCAGGATATGGCCAGACCCATCAGCAGCACCGCGCCGGCGGACAGGCCGACCCCGAAGTCGCGCGCGGACGTGCGCTCCATGCGGCCCGCGGGCAGCGGGCGCGCCGAGGTGCGCTTCATCCCGGCGTCGATGTCGGCTTCCCACCACTGGTTAAGCGCGGCGGCACCGCCGGCGCCTACCGCGATGCACAGGATGGCGGTGAAGGCGAGCACCGGATGGATGCGGACCGGCGCGGCGACCAGGCCGCAGAGGCCGGTGAAGATCACCAGGCTCATCACCCGCGGCTTGGTCAGCGCGTAGAAGTCACGCCAGTCGGTGGGTAGCGGATAGGCTACGGGTTGGGTGCTCATCGTTCCTGATCCCTCCCGCAAGGCGCTACGTTCCCGGCTGCCGGCGGTGCTGCCCCGGGAAGGCGCCCGACATAGAACGGGCCGGAACGCGTGTCATCCCGCGTTCCGGCCCGATGCCGCATGTTATCGCGATAAAAGCGAAGGACCCCGCCGCCGGGTGGCGACGGGGTCCTTGAAGAGGATCGAGGATCAGGCCCGATCAGTGGTGAGCGGCATCCTCGATCACCGGCAGCGTCTCGAACTGGTGGAACGGCGGCGGGCTGGACAGCGTCCACTCCAGCGTCGTGGCGCCTTCGCCCCAAGGGTTGTCCTCCGCCTTGCGACCGGCGGTGAAGGCATAGATGATGTTCACGAACCAGATCACCAGCGAGAAGGCCATGACCATGTAGCCGATCGTCGCGAAGTGGTTCCAGTAGGTATAGGCATCGACATAGTCGGGGTAGCGACGCGGCATGCCCTGCAGCCCGAGGAAGTGCATCGGGAAGAAGATCATGTTCACGCCGACAAAGAAGATCGCGAAGTGGACGTTCGCGAGCAGCTCCGAATGCCAGCGGCCGCTCATCTTGGGGAACCAGTAGTAGAACCCTGCGAACAGCGAGGTCACCGCGCCGAGCGACAGCACGTAGTGGAAGTGGGCGACGACGTAGTAGGTGTCCTGCATATAGTCGTCGACACCGCCGTTCGCCAGGACGACGCCGGTGACGCCGCCCACGGTGAACAGGAAGATGAAGCCGATCGCCCAGACCATCGGGCTCTTGAACTCGATCGACCCGCCCCACATCGTGGCGATCCACGAGAAGATCTTGATGCCGGTCGGCACCGCGATCACCATCGTCGCGGCGGTGAAATACATCTTCACGTTCACCGACAGGCCGGTGACGTACATGTGGTGCGCCCAGACGATGAAACCGACGACGCCGATCGCGACCATCGCGTAGGCCATGCCGAGATAGCCGAAGACCGGCTTCTTGGAGAAGGTCGAGACGATCTGGCTGATCATGCCGAAGCCGGGCAGGATCATGATGTAGACTTCCGGGTGGCCGAAGAACCAGAACAGGTGCTGGTAGAGCACCGGATCACCGCCGCCCGAGGCATCGAAGAACGTGGTGCCGAAGTTGCGATCGGTGATCAGCATGGTGATCGCGGCGGCGAGGACCGGCAGTGCCAGCAGCAGCAGGAACGCGGTGACCAGCATCGACCAGACGAACAGCGGCATCTTGTGCAGCGTCATGCCCGGCGCGCGCATGTTGAGGATGGTGGTGATGAAGTTGATCGCGCCCATGATCGAACCGGCACCCGAAAGGTGCAGCGCGAAGATGGCGAAATCGACCGCCGGCCCGGGCGAACCCGAGGTCGACAGCGGGGCATAGACCGTCCAGCCGGTGCCCGCGCCGTTGCCGGTGCCGCCCGAGACGAACGGCGAGATCATCAGCGAGCAGAAGCCTGCGACGGTCAGCCAGAACGAGATGTTGTTCATCCGCGGAAAGGCCATGTCGGGCGCGCCGATCATGATCGGCACGAACCAGTTGCCGAAGCCACCGATCATCGCCGGCATGACCATGAAGAACACCATGATCAGGCCGTGCGCGGTGATCAGCACGTTCCACAGGTGGAGCGTCTGGTCGAAGCTGGGGTTCGCCTCTCCGAACCAGTTGGCGAACACGCCCAGGTACTGGATGCCGGGGGCGGCCAGTTCCATGCGCATCATGCCCGAGATGGCGCCGCCGATGATCCCCGCGGTGATCGCGAAGATCAGGTACAGCGTGCCGATGTCCTTGTGGTTGGTGGACATGAACCAGCGGGCGAAGAAGCCCGGATGGTCGTGCGAATGATCGGCGTGGCCATGGTCGTCATGGTGGGCCTGGAAGCGATCAGGAGCGATGGTTGCCATGGTCGTGCGTACCTTGAGACGAGCTTTGTTAGGCGCCGGGCTTGGCGGCGACGGATGCGGGAGCGGCAGGCACCTGGCCCGTCATCGGCACGGCCGGGGCGCCGGCCTTGATGTCCGAACCCGCGCCGGGCTTGGGGGTCCTGGCGGAATCGCTGGCCGTCGCACCGGGCGTGGAGGTGGGCGTCTGCGCCGGGGCGCTGCCCGCCTCGACCGCCGCGGCGGCAGGCTTGCGGCCGTCGATCACGCCGCCCGACTGGCTGAGCACCCAGGCGTTGTACTGCGCGCGGGGCAGAGCCTCGACCGCGATCGGCATGTAGGCGTGCTTGGCGCCGCACAGTTCCGAGCACTGGCCGTAGTAGACGCCGGGCTTCTCGATGAAGAGCGTCTTCTCGTTGATCCGGCCGGGAACGCCGTCGAGCTTGAAGTAGAGCGAGGGCACGGCGAACGAGTGGATCACGTCCGCGCCGGTGATCTGCATCCGGATCGGCTCGCCCGCGGGCACCACCAGTCGGTTGTCGACCTCAAGCTGCGACGGACCGTCGCTGGGATCGCTGCCGACTTCGCGGATGCCGTTGTTGATCGTCGGCTCGCCACGCTTGTTGAGCATGTAGCTGGTCACCTCGAACCCGCCGTTGTCGGGATAGGTGTAGGTCCAGAACCACTGGTTGCCGGTCGCCTTGATCGTCAGCGCGGCGGCCGGCGCCGGCTTGTACTGCTTGGCCAAGAGGTCGATCGAGGGGACCGCGATCGCCACCAGGATCAGCACCGGCAACAGCGTCCACACGACTTCGATCAGCGTGTTGTGGCTGGTGCGGCTGGCGACCGGATTGGCGCGGCGGTTGAACTTCAGCACCACCCAGACGAGCAGGATGAGCACGAAGATGCTGATGATCGTGATGATCGGCAGCAGGATGGAATCGTGGAACCAGCGGGCATATTCGCCCAGCGGCGAGAACTGCGTCTGCATGCCGAGGCCGCCGTCGACGGGCATGCCGACGCCGGGGGTGGGCTTCATCCGCTGATACGTGCTCTGCTGCGGCAGCTTTTGGTCGCCGGAGACGGCGGAAGCGGGAACGCCCGCGGCATCGGGTGCGCGCACCGCCTTGTCGGGACCGGCCGGATCGCCTGCCGCAGGAGCGGCGGCGGCCTGCGAGGCCTGTCCGACCGGTGCGGGTGCGGGAACCGGCGCGGCCTGCGCCATCGCGATCTGCGGAGCGGCCAGCAGGGCTAGGGTCAAGCCGAACGCCTTGAGTCCCCGGCTCGCGGCACGCGCATGTTCGACTAGTCTCATCGTTTCGTTGCTTCCCGCTTTCCCCGGGCCGACTGTCCGCAAGTCTGAATCGGACCCGCGATCGATCGGCGCTGCTGCATGGGGCGGAAGGCCCCGATTAACCGGGCCTATACGCGCGCTTGCCGGGCGTCTCAAGCGGCACTAGGAGAAAATGATCGCACCACGGCGCCATCGGCGGCGGGCAATGCTGCCTGTCGCCTGCCGTCGGCCGGGATCGAA
Organism: Dryas drummondii; assembly: GCA_003254865.1. Taxonomy (NCBI): domain Eukaryota; kingdom Viridiplantae; phylum Streptophyta; class Magnoliopsida; order Rosales; family Rosaceae; genus Dryas; species Dryas drummondii. The sequence continues at coordinate 26,140 of QANW01003910.1, forward strand.
CGCCTGTCATGACCGAAGATGAAGTCCTCGCCGAATTCCGCGCCAGCAAGGCGTTGCTGGAGGGCCATTTCCTGCTCTCGTCCGGCCGGCACAGCGCGCACTACCTGCAATGCGCGCGCGTGCTGATGAACCCGACCCGCGCCGCCGGCCTCGCCGCCGCGCTCGCGCAGAAGCTGCCGCGCGACTTGCGCCGGCTGATCGGCAAGGTCGTCTCGCCGGCGATGGGCGGGGTGATCATCGGGCACGAGATGGGCCGCGCGCTGGGGGTCGACGCGATGTTCGTCGAGCGGCCGACCGGCACCTTCGAACTGCGCCGCGGGTTCGCGCTCACCCCCGGCGACAAGGTGCTGATGGTCGAGGACGTGGTGACCACCGGGCTTTCTTCGCGCGAGGCGATCCGGGCGATCGAGGCGGCGGGCGGCGAGGTCGTCGCGGCCGCCGCGCTGGTCGACCGGTCGGGCGGCACGGTCGATCTCGGCGTGCCGTTTCATCCGCTGATCGCGCTCAATTTCCCGACGTATGCGCCCGATGAGCTGCCCCCCGCGCTGGCCGAGAGCGAGGCGATCAAGCCGGGCAGCCGCGCCGATGGCTGACGCCGTTCGGGACGGCACAGGGCAGATGGTCCCGGTGAAGCTCAGGCTCGGCGTCAATATCGATCATGTCGCCACCATCCGCAACGCGCGCGGCGGGCTGCATCCCGATCCCGTCCGCGCCGCCGCGATCGTCGCGGCCTGCGGCGGGGACGGCATCACCGCGCACCTGCGTGAGGATCGACGGCATATCATGGACGGCGATCTCGCGCGGATCCAGGCGGCGACCGACCTGCCGCTGAACCTGGAGATGGCGGCGACCGACGAGATGCTGGAGATCGCGCTGCGCCATGCGCCGCATGCGGCCTGCATCGTGCCCGAACGGCGCGAGGAGCGCACGACCGAGGGCGGGCTCGATGCCGCCGGGCAGCACAACCGGCTGGCGCCGATCGTCTCGCGGCTGGCCGATGCCGGCATCCGCGTCAGCCTGTTCATCGCGCCCGAGCCGGCGCAGATCGAGGCGGCACTGCGGCTGGGGGTGCCGGTGGTCGAGCTGCACACCGGCGAATATGCGCATGCCGAAGGCGACCAGGTCGAGGTCGAACTACGCCGCATCGCCGACATGGCCGCGCTCGCCGCCAAGAACGGGATCGAGCCGCATGCCGGCCATGGCCTGACTTACGAGAACGTGCAGCCGATCGCCGCGATCCCGCAATTGGCCGAACTCAACATCGGCCACTTCCTGGTCGGCGAAGCGATCTTCGTCGGGCTGGAGGCCAGCGTCACGCGGATGCGTGCGCTGATGGATGCCGTGCGGTGAGCGAAAAGGGTGATGCATGATCATCGGGCTGGGATCCGACCTCTGCAATATCGAGCGCATCCAGGCCTCGCTCGACCGGTTCGGTGAGCGATTCGAGCAGCGGGTATTCACCGAGCTTGAGCGCGAAAAGGCCGCGCGGCGGCCACTGACCCGCGCCGGCACGTATGCCAAGCGGTTCGCGGCGAAAGAGGCGTTCTCCAAGGCGGTCGGCACCGGGTTCAAGCGCGGCGTGTTCATGAAGGATATCGGCGTGGTCAGCCGGCGCAGCGGTGCGCCGATGCTGGCGTTGACCGGCGGCGCGGCCGAGCGACTGGCGGCGATCACGCCCGCGGGGCACGAGGCGGTCGTGCACGTGACGCTGACCGACGATCACCCGTGGGCGCAGGCCTTTGTCATCATCGAGGCCCGTCCGATCGCGGCGCCGACCCGGACGGAAGCCGCGGCATGAGCGCCGATGCGATGGAGGCCGACGCGATGCCCGCCGGCAAGCGGACCGACTGGGTGGGCGAACTGCGCGGACTGGTGCTGGCGCTGCTGGCGGTGTTCGCGTTCCAGAGCGTGATCGCCAAGCAGTTCTATATTCCGTCGATCTCGATGATGCCCAACCTGCTGGTCGGTGACCGGCTGATCGTCAGCAAGTATCCCTATGGCTGGAACTGGAGCTCGGCGATATTCCACGTCGCACCGCGCGGCACCTGGCGCATCGGCGGCGCGGTGCCCGAATACGGCGACATCGTCGTCGTCGTGCCGCGCAACCGCAGCGAGGATCTGATCAAGCGCGTGGTCGCGCTGCCGGGAGACCGGATCGCGGTGGTCAACGGCCAGATCGTGCTCAACGGCAGACCGGTGCCGCAGACGGTGGAGCCGGCGGTGCAGATCCCCGCCGACGATCAACTGGCCTGCGACGGCGCGATGGGGCGTTCGTCCTGCTACGACGCATTCGCCGCCTATCGCACCCGGTTGCCGTCGGGGCGCGACGTCTATGAACTGCCGACGTTCCGGGAGCGGCTGCCGAATGGCGCGACCTATCGCATCATCGACCATCTCGACCAGACGCTCGACCATCGGGAGGAGATCGTCGTGCCGGCGGGGCACGTGTTCCTGATGGGCGACAATCGCGACCATTCGGCCGACAGCCGCGCACCGACCTGGGAGAACGGCCTGGGAGGGCCGGTCCCGCTGTCCGACATCAGCGGCCGGGCGGAGTTCATCACCTGGTCGTGGAACGGCGAAGAGGGCTGGAACCCGCTGTCGTGGTGGCGGGCGCTGCGGCGCGATCGCGCCTGGCACAGCCTGCGGCCGCCGGTCGATGCCGCTGGCGGACACGTCGGTTGAGCGCCGACGGCGGCGAGCAGCCGGGCGACAAGCTCGACCGGGCCGGTCCGATCGAGCTGCACGATCCGGCGCTGCGCCAGGAGGCGCGGCGCGCGGTGGTGTGGATATCGATCATCTGCGCGGTGGCGCTGGTGGTGTTCCTGTCGCAGACGCTGCTGGTGATCTTTGGCGGCATGGTCTTTGCCGCGCTGATCGATGGCGGCGCGCGGCTGCTGGGCAAGGTGCTGCCGATCAAGCGCGGCTGGCGGGTCGCCATCGTGCTGGTGCTCACCGTGCTGTTCCTGATCTGGCTGGTCCTGTTTGCCGGCAGTCAGATCGTCGAACAGGCGACCGCGTTGCCCGCGACGATCCAGGCGCAGGTCACCCGGCTGATCGGCTGGGCGCAGCGGCGCGGGTTCAATTTCGGCGCGCTCGACATCCAGGGTATCGTGCGGCAGGCGATCGGCAGCTTCGGCCAGTTCACCCGGGTGGTCGGTGGGATCATCGGCGGGTTCACCACGCTGCTGCTGATCGCGGTGCTGGGCATCTACATCGCGGTCGAGCCGCGGCTCTACCAGCGTGGCCTTGCCTGGATGCTGCCCCGGCATGAGCGTGCGCCGTTTCGCGTCACTGCCGATCGCATGGCCGATGCGCTGCGCCGGCTGCTCGCCGGGCGACTGATGGGCATGGGGGTGGAGGGCGTCGCCACCTGGCTGCTGCTGCAGGTCTATGGCGTGCCGATGGCCGCGCTGCTGGGCATCATCACCGCGCTGCTCGCCTTCCTGCCCAACATCGGCGCGCCGATCTCCGGCGCGATCATGGTGCTGGTCGGGTTCTCGGGCGGGACCAGCATGGGGATCTTCACGATCATCGTCTATTTCCTCGTCCAGACGATCGACGGCTATGTCATCGTGCCGATGATCGCGCGGCGGACGGTGAACCTGCCACCGGCGCTGGTCCTCGGCGCGCAGCTGATCATGGGCGTGTTGTTCGGCATCATCGGCCTGGCGCTCGCCGATCCGATGATGACGATGACAAAGGTCTGGCTCGAACGCCGCGCCGAACGCAACGAGGCGGTGGACGAGCAGGACGCGGCCGAGGCGCAGGACTGACATGCCCTGGGCCCGCCGTTTCCTGCATATCATCGCCGCGCTGATCGTCCTCGTCATCGTCGTGCTGTTCGGCCTGCGTCTGTTCTCCGATGACCTGACGCGGTACGCCACCGTCCCGCAGGCGCAGTTCACCGCGCTGCCGCCGATGGCGGAGCGTGACTATGCCGACGTGCGCACCTGGATCTCGCGGCCGGGCAAGTACGCGGCCGGGGCCAGGGCAAAGGATGGGCAACCCGCCGACCCCGCGCGCTTCCTGCCCACCGGG
>QANW01003914.1:3559-142434 GCA_003254865.1 Dryas drummondii
GTATAAATAATATACTAATTTTGTTTATTCATTATACTAACTTTATTTAACAGTATTTATTTCAGCGCGCATTATATTCACTTTATATCACATGAAACCTATTATATAATTTGATTTCTTCAATGTTTTTTATCAATTTAGTAGATAATATGTTAAATAAACATATAGAAAAGTTTCATTCAAAATTTCCGTATTTTGATAGCAATTTCCGTCATTTCCATCTAATTTCTGTCGAAATTTAAAAATCTTCGAAATTTCCGTCGAAATTTCTATCGAAATTTCCTCGAAACTCGAAATTTTATTCCTTGGGTATATTATTAATAACATCCACTCTTATTATAACACATTGATTGATTATATCACGTGTCAATATATCGGTTATACAAAATAATTTATCCATATTATGACACATATACTAATTACACTACGTGTCAGTGTATCAGTTACACTGAAAAATCTCTTCGACTAATGTATGCATATGCCGATCTATTTTTAATTAGAAAGGTAAATTTTCCAAACAAAGTTTTTCAAAAGGTAAATTAGAGAAGAAAAGGCTATATAAGGAAAATCATTATTCTTGTTAATTTCGAGCAAAGGAAAAATAAAATATTACTATATATAATTGTAAGGTATACAGAAGTACCCATCTAGCTGGGCGGTAAGATAGCAATATATAGTGGGAAAATCTAGATAAGTTCTTGATCATTCTCGTAATTTGGACGTATATACTTTAAGAATTTTTGTATGCGTAGGTTGACATATAATAACCAATGTTATTGACCTATTGCTTTATTTTTTTATTTTAGTAATTGAGGGTGTTCTGGGTTAATTTTTGCTCACCAGATTAATTTTTTAGATCTTTCAAAGGCAGATAATCTACACAGAGCTTATGGAATTCACAAGGAATTTTACCTCCCTTGTTGCCTGGCTCCAAAGGTCGAACTAGATACTTGAATTCGAATGCCTAAGTTTATAGATACACCTCCGAACCAACTCGATCCTTCAACATCTTGGAGTTACCTATCACTTAATTTCTCTATTATGATATTCTCTGGAAAGTACTATACGTGAATCTATATATAGGATTCTTGATTTATTCTTAATTAATTGTTCATGATGTCAAGTTTGAAATAGGTTAATTTAGTTATATGGTTTAATCCTTAAGTTTGCTTGTCATACTGCATCAATGTCACTTCTTCTAGCATAGCAAGGATACTATATTACTTCAAATTCCACAAATTAGAAGGAAATTAAGTGTATATATGAGGATTGCTCATTGTTTTCGATAAAAGCATATAAATTATTATTATTATAATTAAATAGCTAAATGACTTTTGATTTTGGAGATTTTTTATAGAGATGATTTTTGAAGTATGGTCTAAAAAATGAACGATTCAGATTTTGATATTACATTGTACGGTGAGCCCAATAGGGTGATTAGCGTAATATTATCTTACTAACCAGTTAACTCGATCTAGAACATTTTTGTATATATATATTCGATCAGATGTGCACCAACAAACTTGCAAACGTGCCACCGAGAACTCGGTGAAGTTTATTTTATAACAGGCGAGTGTTGCTTGCAACTCTCGGTGCTGCTTTCTCCACCTGGTTTTCAGGATATTTCTTAATCGGTTCACCTCATCTTCTCATAAGATATAGAATGAGTTTGGTTGAGGTATTATATTAGGGTTTAACTTTAGAATTTTGGACGCCAACAAACTAGTGTCGAGCACTTGGTGCTGCAAAATTTTGCATTATGTACTGAGCACTTGGAGTCAAGTGCTAACATTCATATATTCGCACCTGAATGAGCCAGTGTATATATATATATATATCTGTGTGTGTAATTTTAATATCATTGTGTTTGTGTAATTCCAATCACTAATACTTCCCCTTTTTTTGGTGTGAATTTAAGTACTACAATTCCTTTTTGCATGTGCTTGAGACCCTGCCCTGAACTCTTATATTTTTTGTCCAATGCATGATTGCCATTCATTTTGTGAGATTCAAATGTTGGTATCAGAACTTTAATTATTTCTAGCTTGTTCCATCTGGTAAAAGCAATTAATGACACCCTTCGCATATGACTGTCATGTGACCTCAAACAAAGAAATTAATGACTGTGGTCCTCTTGGATGACAAAGAAATTAATGGCTGTGAACAATCATTCTTGGATGAAAGACAATTATCTATCCACATTATTTGCAATAATTAATTTTTGTGGAAAACTCACACAACTACCTTTCTCATTATGTACAAAACCTGAAGATAAACTAATTCAATTGTGTCTTTCGAACTAAAGATGTCTGAGTTTACAATTGGGTTCATGTTCAAAAAATTTCAGTGCGCACAGAACCATTATAAAGAGGGATAGGGGGACTTAACCTCAGAAACCTCAGCTCACAATAAAGCCAAAAAGCAAAAGATTCCACAAAAAAGCAACAACTGCATAACCAGTCATGTCAACTACAGGGTTAGAGGGACAGAATCCCACCCTCCTTTTTTACTTCTTTCTCATCAATTCACGTACCACAAGAAGAAATGGGCAATAACGGTTTAAAAAAAATTTAACTGAAATAACAGTAATAACTGTAACCACAAGAACCAGTCAAATATATTAAATGGTTACTTTATACATTATTTTACTTCCACAAAAATTAAAAAGTTGAATCCCAATATTTCTTAACTACCACCACCACCATACATGGTCTTGGAATTTGTGCATGCATAATAAGACTAAGACTAGGGCGAGTCCAGAATGGGCAGGAACAAGGGATCTAGAAAAAGATCTGGTTTTTTTTGGTCGGTTGTATCTGTCCTTTGTGTGTTCTTCATATCCATTGATATTGCTGCATACCCTTTATTCATGTTCAGAGCCCACTAGCTACAATATATGGTGTTGTACTCGGAACAAGTGCCTCTCCAATGGACCTGATTGATACTGAAAAAAAGAACCTTTAGCTTTGATTTTTCATGTCTGGTGATGAAGAGTTTCTTTTCTCTCTTATTTTGGCTGCCTTGTTGTTTAATTCCTCACAAACTGGAAAAAGGTTCAATAAGATAAGCATTTATAAGTCAAAAAAGTGATTGAGAGATTTTGCAATGCAATGGTGTCTATTGTATTGCGCAACATCTAATGATATATTGACATTTGTTTCATTAAAAAAAATTCGATTTATTTCTTAATTAATTCATATACATATATATAAACACTTGTGTATGTATATGAAAGTATATATGAGACAAGAATTGAGGGCCAACCATATGCCTGTATGGTTGTAGGGCAGCTTTTTGTGTTATATTAATTGAAAGAACACAAGTTGTTGCTGAACCCAGATGGACTGAGAAAGTTTTGTCTTTGATCTTCCACATCCCACAACAAGCTCTCACTGTTCTGAAAATGATGTGTTTGTCATGGTTAGACAAATGGTATTTAATTATTCATCCAAAAGATGGTACTTAATTCCTCCTACTATTTTAATGAAAAAATGGAGATGGGTTAGCAATAAAAGTCAAAAATATACACCTGAGAGAAGGCACTTGGCCTCTGCCCTTGTTGAAGTATTAGTGAAGCTGAACTGTCCAGAAAAGGATAGTTGTTATTAGATGTGGGGAAGGTGGTGATATTGTTGGTGGATGTATCAGCAAAATCTGTGGGCAGTGTGGGGCTGCATTGTGGCATGGATGGAAATGGTGATTCCATGCTACTCAATCTCTGTATATAAATGTCAAAGACCAAAATATGCATAATCAGCTTTAATGAGAAAAAAAAATTTGGTTATATATAAATGGGTCACTAAAAAAAAGTAAATTTTTTACTAAGGCCCAATGTTGTATTGTTAGAGTGTGAATCTGAACTATTGATTAGAATAGTTATTATTCTTGTTAAGTGTACCTCTTGTTTGACCATTAGAGCAGCATCTAGGTCCATTCCAAAGTCATAGAACAGGGGATTCACAGAAGCAAGCTTCAATGAGAGGAACTGAAAAGTGATAAAACCACATTGGTTAAACCATGCACACATTATAATATTAAATTAACTAGTGGTCTGATAATAAAAACATGCAGTTTTAATTGTAGTGGTACCTCTACTTGATTTTGTAGGGACTGTACATAATTGATAATTTCATCCAACATGACAGCCCTTCCAGTTACCTGCTTTCAAAACAAGCACATGAATCTGTCAGAAAATTACACTACTCCTAAAACATATACAATACAAGTTTTCAATTATGATCTTTTAAGAAAGACAAGGTAAAGACAAAGAAAGAAAGCTAGAGAGCTGTTCCATTAATTCCACCTTGTCACAGCCAGGAACAAGTCTTTGCAACTTCTTCATCCTCTCACTGATTTTCTCTCTTCTTACCTGAAAAGCATTTGCAGAAAAAAAAAAAAAAAAGGGAAAAGTCAGAATTAAGAGACATAAAGGGGTGGGCACAATTGGAATTTTGGGCAAATATGGCAATCATTTTCGGGTATGGTTGGTAGTATGTTGATGAAATTCACGTTTTGTGTGGATAAAAAAGGCAATCCAAAATGATAGGTGACCATGAGTTCCAAGTGTTTGTTTATTGGTCTGAGAGCAGTACCCTCTCTGCAAGGCTGTGGCTATCTGTAGCCTGACCCCTCCTTGCTCTAACATGAATGTAACCTGTTGGAGGTTCTTCAACTTTCACCTGGTCTTTTTTATTGGATTTGAACTTCTTTTCCTCTGCTTTCTTGACACCATCCAATTTCTTTTGCTTCTTTTCTTTGTACTCTCTTGGGTCCTAATAGATTAAAAAAAAATCACAATTAGACCACCCAAATTTGTGTAGCATCAAAGGGGTTTAAATTGTACGTGCATTTTTTGAAACTTGGGGTCAAGTTTAGAATCATATACCTTGGATTGAGCAGAACTCAAAGATGACCCATTTCTGTTCTTTCTCTTCTTGTCCATTGGAGTCACCTCCTGAGTAATCTGCTCACCAGTTTCAAGCCTATCCACCACAGTTGAAGACTCTGTACTCTGTTTTTTGGTCACAGAAGGTTCATTGTCACTGAAAGTTGCAACCTTTGTTGAGCTAGAGTGATCAATACAGCTACTTTCAAGAACTCCTGCATCAATATTAGCAAGCATTTCCTGAGTGAAAGATTCAGATGGAGGAGTATTTGGCAAGACAATTGAGTCAAGGTGGAGAAGAGGGTGGTAGTTTTGGTATGAAAAGGCTGCCATGTATCTGCAGAGAGAGAGAGAGAGAGAGAGAGAGAGAGAGCTTTGGAAATGGAATTGGAAGTTATCAAAGAAAGTGATTGAAGAGAGGAGGGCTCGGATGATTTGATAGTTGAAGCCTGAAGGCAGGCAGAAGCAGCAGTCAAGAAAAGTGTCTCTGAGAAACTAAGAGGCCAGAGGCTTTTATAAAGATGAGGAGGAAGGGTAGAGAGGACAGAGAGACAGCCAAAATGTATAAAATCTTTGGTAACTCATTCCCATGCAAAGTTTCTGTACATTTGACCGGTCTTATCTGATCAATGATCTCTCTCTCTCTCTCTCTCTCTCTCTCTCTCTACATGAATATATAGTTGTGTAAGAAAAGAGGGACATAAAAAGCTTATATTATAACTAAGTTTGGTTCTTAATAAAGTTATTTATAGTAATAAAAATTGGTCAAGAGCATAGTGCAAGGGTTGAAAGTCACAGACCAAGTGACAAATTAAGCTAGCTTAGCCAGCTTCCTGCAAAATTTAATGATATGTGTGCAGAATGCAGGTTATTGATTAGCAAATGAAGGTATAAACATGATTAATTAAGCTAATTTTTGAGTGTGTACGTAGTAATTAAGTGTACTGGTTAATTAGGCATCTAAGCATATTGTAGTTCTTGTACTGGTTAAAATGAGAATGGCCATGTAAAGTATAAATGAACAGCTGAAACACTGATGGGTACCATCAAAGCGAAAATGTCACAGTCACAGTAGAAAATAACAGAAATTAATAAAGAGAGAGAGAGAGAGAGCATTCCCCATCTACTCTTTCTTCTCATTCATTTTGAGGCTAAAAAGTAAAGAAGCTTTGATTGTTTTTTTCAGTTTGGTGAAGGCGTACCTCCTTGAATATTTATTATGGTCCAACGTTTTCCTTGCTGCACCAAAAATATATCACTTATGTCATTTCTTTTTTAAGAGTTTGAAACTCAATCTTTTGAAGTTTTATGGGATTCATTTGTCAAAAAAAAGAAAAAGAGAGAGGAAAGAAAGTTGTTTAGGTTTCCATGATCAATCAATCACTGATTCAGAAAGCATGGTCAAGTCTTCAGTCTGTCATTAACATGATTCCTAATATGTTATAGAATTAAGTATTGGTTAGAAAGTTATATATATAGATTTCTGTATATTATTCCTGACAATTATTTTATATGTAATCTCACATAAGGGTCTATTTCATTTGTGATCCAAAATCGAGTTGTAATATATGAAAAGCACACATTTCTTAATATTCGTAATTATAATTTTGAGAACTACTTTCCTCCCTCTGTTTTTAGAACAATTTTGGAATCTATTTTGGAATTTTCAAAACTGAGAAAATGTTATTTTGGTATTACCATACAAAATAGAGTATATGAGAAGATAAACCCACTTGAATTGGCATGTAAAATGGGTCGGCAAGAACGACCTGGCCTTAGGTCTTTGAAGCTCATATCCTACTAAGCTCAAGCCACTTTACCCATAATTAAAGACAGTTAGGATGAATTGAATTTTATTTAGGTTAAAATTATGAGAGATTCTTTAATGTAGGACGATAAATGTAAGAACATTGAAAAATGTAAGTAAATGCTTAATTAATGCTCAACGTTATTCAACAACTAAGCATTTGAGTATTGGCTCACATAGTCACATCCTCGTTACAAAATTTTTTTATCATGCAAACACATGGGTGAGTCATTGAGTGAAACCAAATTTGATTATACTGGCAGAAATAATACTTGCTAGCTAGCTTGAATCTTTACCAACTAGCTAGGATTGTTCATTGGTTCTGTTGATGAAGTCCATTAATAACATTAATTACATGTATCTACAATCTATTTGGCAAGCCAAGCATAGTGAGTTATTATATATATTCGACCTCCTATATATGTTCAGTCAAGCAGTCAACACATCTGACATTTGTACCAGGCTTAATTAAGTCAAATCAAGGTCTTATATGCGTAAACTTTTTTTTATAATTATTACAGATATACTATGGATAGTGTCCGAATTATTATTTATTTATTTTTGGTAAAGAGGGTCCACTCATAATTGTAGACAATGACAATAATTAACCTTAATCAATGCCCTGGTTAAAAAAAAACCCAGATCAATGGTAGTCCAATTAGATTAATTGAAAAAAGTTTGGGCCACCGTCTAGGCTATATTGTTAGGCCACATACGTATACAGTATACTGTCTAGGTTATAGTATAGGTTCCTCGTTGTTGGGCCATATATATAGCATGGTTTTTATTATTAAAAATTTGAAATGAATACAAATTTGTTCTCACAACCAATCACATGATTTCATAATGAGATCTACTATGAGAGAAAAGGTGATAGGCCTCATCATGAACTAATGTGATTGATTATAAGGACCAGCTTGATACTCATTTATGAGTACCAAAGTATGTTCTTTTATTATATTTTATCTAGTTGAGTTTTGAACTCGATCACACTTTACTATTTAAAAAAAAAATTGTGTCAATTCCATTTGAATTAAAAATTTGTTGCAAGTACCACCATGTGCTCATTCCTTCTAAACTTATCTTAAAATTAAGGGTATTTTAGTTTTTTCAAGTCAATTTTTAATTGTTAACAAGCAAATAAAGTGTAAAAAAACCTTTTTTCTAATAATAGAAATTGAAAAGACCAAAATGTTCTTATTTTTCACAAAAGCTTAGACAAAATAAGTTAGAAGTGGTACATTGCAATAAAATTTTAATTCAGATAGTAAATTGACACAATTATTTTTTGGGTAATGAAGTGAGATGGAAGCCAAAATTCAAGGGAGTAAAATATAGAAAAGTCTATATATATATATATATATATAGCATGTGTGAGAAAACAAAAATACAAGACAATGATTCTTATATAGATTTTTTTTTCCCACAGTGATTTCTTATATATACTGTACCACACTAATACTACTTTCTAGTATTGGTATCAATGTGATAAAATAGTTCTATACAAAAATATTGTGTCTAATCGTTCTCAACCTTTTTTCCAGTCATTAGCCTTTTTATTTTTCATTTTTCTGCTGTTGTCCTTTTTTTACTTTTTTTTCTTTGGTTCTGACGTGGATTAAACCGTTACAATTACCTGTAATTGTTACGCAAATTATGACATATATAATTACATTTTACACCCTATAGATTTGCATTATTGTTTTTGGAGAATTTTATTGATTGTTTATGGTTTAGGCTTTATGTATCAATTTTTGAGTAAAACCCAATACTTTAGAGCTCTAAGCCCTAAACCATAACTCTAAAACGACTTTCTACATCCCAAAGTTATTAACCCAAACTTCTAAACACTTACACCTCATAAACTATGTTAAATCCTAACTAATAAACTTCAATGATTCCTAATAAACCTTTTAAATATTAAAAAAATAAAAAAGAAGGATAGTACAGTGTGTAAATTTTCCGCTTTTCACTCTCTTATTTAATTTTATTCTTTTGTGGTAAATTTTATAATTTTGATCTATAAAGAAAGAGAGAGAGAGATTATTTTTAGGCATAAATTCAATTTAGACACATAACTATATATACTATTTCAACGGGGTCCACAAATTTTTAAATATTTCAAATATATACCTGATTTATTATGTAAATTGAAAAATAAAATTCCGTCCATCAATTTATTGAGAGATCAGTTAAATATCAGCTTGGCTTTTGTATGCTAACGGTGATTAATTGGCGACGTGGCACCAACTCAGCATACATTTCCCACCAAATGAGCAACACATGTCCACTTGACACGAGCTCACACATCCATCACCTCTTTCCCGCTCGTCGAATGCTCTCATGAGTCATGACCATTTAGTCTCCCAAAAACATCACGTTTTCCTCCAAATTCGAATATAAATCCCTCATTTGTGTTCAATGAGCGAGAAAAAAATGATGAGTTTGTGGATCCGTGTCAGGGGTTAGGTGGACCCGTGTCGCTCATTTGGCGAGAAATGAGCGACACGGGTCCACCTAACTCCTGACACAGGCCCACAAACTCTCTCTCTATTATTATTATTATTATTAAATTGTGGGTCTGTGTCGCTCATTTGGCGGGAAATGTTTGCTGAGATAGCGCCACATCGTCAAGTAATCCCGGTCAGCAAAAATCAAGCTGTCATTTAACTGATCTCTCAACGAATCAATGGACAAAAATTCATTTTTCAATTTAGATAATAGATCGGGTGTATATTTGAAATATTTTAAAATTCATGAACCCTGTTGAAATAGCTTATATAATTATGTGTCTAAATTAAATTTATACCTTATTTTTATGGTGACAATACTGCACACGTGCTGTAATTTGTAAAAGTGTTGGAGCATGCATGTTTTGCTTGCTCTTGCATACATCGCTTTGAATTAACTTGAAAGTACGATTTCAGAAAACTGAGGCGATCAGCTGTGTTTTCACTTCTCAATCTGCATGTGCATGAAAAATGAAAAAACATCATGCGTTCGCGAATCGTAAGGTATCTTTCAGTCCCAGGAGCTCTCAGCCTCTCTCTCTCTCTCTCTCTCTCTCTCTCTCTCTCTCTCTCTCTCTCTCTCTCTCTCTCTGTGCCACTGCCATGAAAAGCATCATTCAGAGTACTTTTCTTGAGGTTTACGTGGTACGTGGTCCCTTCTCATCACCAATTCACCAACAAATCAAATCCACAATTAACGAATTAATTAATTAACCATTTTATATATAACAGTATAGAAATAATAATAAAACAAAACAACAACAGTAGATAATAATTTCTATATATTTTCTCGGGAACTCTATCTGCAACGAATCAATCCCTTTCTTGTGTTGAAAATCATTCATCAGGTGTTGTCGACAAGTTGGAAGTGGTTTTCTGATTATTATATGTTCGTAATATCAAAATAGTCCTCATATGTTCGTATACGGTATACATAACAATTTTAAAATACCCTATTTTCATTTTATTCTCTTTTATCTTACAATAATATTAAGAAAATAGTTAGGCCAGGAAACAAAATCCCAAGAAATAATTGTTGGATTGTTAGACCAGTTTAATGGGTGGAGATCGAAAATAGTGAGTGGAGTGATTGCTTTCGATCACTTATGATATGTTTACTAATCCGTAATCGAATTAGGAGGAATTGAATTGATGAAAAATTGGATTGAGGAGGAATTGCATAAATTGAGAAGGAATTGTATTCTCATTGAAGTTGTTTACTAAAGTATATGGAATTAGAGTAGGAATGGTATTATGTGTGCATTTGATCGATTAATAAAATGTCCTTATTCTAAATAAATTATTTTATGTACTAATTAATAATGTGAGGATATAATCACTACAAGAAATGTGAGCAAAACTCACTATTATTTAGTTGCACAGGAAAGGGTGGCAATAAGGAACTTTAGTCCCTATTATCCAATTACCACATATTTTTATTAAAATCGAGGCACTTTAGTTCCCATTTCTCAATTGTTACCCCTTTCTGTGTAACTAATGAAGATGAGTATTGCTCTAATTTCCTGTAGTGAATAGGAAAAAAATAAGGAATTAAATTCCTCCAAAATTAAGAATTGGATTACCACCTTCCACCCAAGAATCCAATTCCTCCAAAATAAGGAGTTGAATTCTTAATTTTATGTGGACCCCACTTATGTTTTTATTTTCATATGGGTAGCAAACAAAAGAGTAATCGGTAATCGGTAATCGGAATCCAATTCCTCATTTTGATTCCGAGTACGGATTAGTAAGCATGCCATAATGCATCTGCATTGTGTTGATCACTACTTTGGTCTTTGGCAATACGTGAATTCAAAGAGCGGGATCAGAGCTTATAAACGACATATATATATACGTGGGTCGTTTTTGATTTTTTACCATTTTTTATTCAAATTTTAAATAAGATTCACCATTTTAGATATGAGGTTTTATATTTTAGGGTATAGAATCATTATTCGAGAGTATAGGTCTTTAATTGCCTAAAACTCGAGAGTTAAAACTTAAAATTTAATCGAGAAATTGGAGCTTAAAATCATGATATATAGTTAAAATCGAAAAACATGTCTCAATGGATGATTTATACCCTAAGGTATTAAATTCTACCATGAATAAGATCAAAAGGTAAAAAAGAACCATAAAATATATACCTCACGTCTTGCAAAGAGAAAACACATTCTTTACATGTACGCATAATTGAGTTCAATTATATGTCAATATATGTATATATATATTAATTTTATTTAAAAATTTGTCCGTCTGAAATCGTTAAACTGAATCATGGACTTCAACGTACTTCTTTAAATAGATAGATCTTGGCCGGTTCAGATTACTCAAGATATATATAGCTGCGTCTAAATACGACTATATATAGTCGAGAGAATTAATTGCATCATGTTGACTAGCTAGCTAGAAGCTTGACAACTGGCAATATATTGTGATCGAACACATTTTCATTGTTTAATTTGATTTTAATATTTTCGATCTCTCCTCCTCGATCATGAAGAAGAAAACTTGCATTTGCCCTTAGAACTCTTTGAATTAATGTGTTGAAGGAGTTCAATTTAGCAAGTGGTTGGTGCATGCCTTTGTGGATGGGATGGTGGTGGGTGGGTGCATTGCATATATAATATGCAACATTAATGAATAAATCAAATACATGCATGGGTGGCATGATCTTTTGAGAGTGACGAGTCTTGTAAGCGTGAATGGCTGGTGTCCTTTTTATTGTCACCATTCTCATACTCTCTTGACCCTATTGTACTCTAACAAGTCGGTGCATTGCATATTTGCATGCATGTCACATTGTCATTGATCACTACTTTGGTCTTTGGCAATTAAGATCGAGACCCAACTCGATCAGCTAACTATAAGATTATTAGGCTTGGAAATCCAATTAAAACACAAACATATATGCATGGAATTAATTAGCTACGTAATGGGAAATATTGGGAATGTGGAATTAAGCTTCATGATTCTCTATTATGAAAGTTAGAATATATATATATGTCCTTAATGTGTTTGTGCTTATGTTTTAGTGAACTCTAAGGTTGAAAAATGGTACAAATTAAAGCCAGGAGATAAATCAGGCATGTATATAAATAAATATATACATATATATGTATATGCATGCAATCTGCTTTAATTACAAGGAGTACTACTCGATCAACTTATGAACATTTTAGGTATGTGGTGGTTCCGACCCTTATATACACACCAAGATAAAACTGGTGGGCATATCTTGGAATTGACATAAACTAAAAAAGGCCATGCATGCATCACATAGAATGTATATATTCATGCATCTTAATCATAGCTTGCTCGTTGCTAGCTGTAGCCATCTGCTTTGAAATTTTGTATCATATGTATAGTTACTATACATGTGTTGATGTTCTTTGTTGATTGTTTTCTTAGAACAAAATAAAAATATATCTCATTATAAATATACTCGCAAGTGTACGAATCGCATCGGTAGCAAAGTGTACAACCACGAAGTCGATCTCACATAGAATGATTAATACACAACAAATCAATTCAATTAATCAATAGAATAACTAAACAGGGGGTTTAGGAAAGATGAAACTCACGCACACCACACCACACCACACACACACCCATTACCCTATCTTGCAATGTTAAGCTTTTATTCCTTGTTCATTTTGACTTCTTATAATGACCATATTACCCCTACAGTTTCCTAGTCTCATTAGAACTCATTTCCCTAGTAGGGTTAGATTTTCTAGTTCAACTAGGAATTCCTGCTCTAATTAGGATTTCTCATTTCTGGTTCGACAATGATGGTTCTAGACTTGATGTTTCTTCTTGTGACTAGAAATCCTCATTTGACTAGGATTTCAGCCCTTTTCTTAGTTTGACCAGGAGTTGACCCATTTTCCTAGTTTGACTAGAAAATGTCCCAAAACGGCTTCATTTGCTCATTTTTCCTATTTATGCTTCATTTGACCTGAAAACACAAAAATAAGACAATAAACACAAAATATCGAGTTCTAACACTCTGAGTTAAGAAGTTAGTATCATAAAGTGATGCAAAATGCACACTCATCATGCCTTAATTTTTCGGATACGATCTCGATATGTGCTTCTTGTCATCCTATATAAAAGAGAAATTCTTTCACTCATGACTATCAGTCACGACTTTCTTATATTACCTTAATTGGCAACTTACGGCAACATGCATGTAAAACGTGAAAGAGTACAAGTATTGAAAGACAGGAGATAATAATTAAGGCATGAAATTTGGTTAATTTACAGTACGTGTACTAGACAAGGAGTACTACTCGATCAACTCATGTACATTTTAATTTTTAGGAGCGTGGTGGTTCCGACCCTTATGTACATACCAAGATAAAACTGGCTGCAGATCTCAGATTTGTCATAAACTAAAAAGGCCATACATGCATGCACCACATAGATTGTACATATATATATATATATATTATATTCATTGACATATTCATGCATCTTAGCTTGTTGCTATATATATATATATATATATATAGATGTAGGCTGTAGCCATATATCTGTTTTCAACATTTTAATTAATTGTCCAGGACTCATATGTATAGTTACTTAATTTGCATGTTTTTCACTGCATCATGTAATTCAATTCTTGTCATCCTATAAAAAAAATTGGGCAATTCTTACCCTCGTGAAAAACAGTCACGACTTTCTTATACCTTAATTGGCAGCTTACTACAACATGCAAAACGCAAAAGAAAATTTTTGTTAGTTGCAAGCAGCATTTGCACTTCTATATATTGGAGGCAGCTAGCGGGCCCAATATTGCCTTGTAGGTATTTGCCAACATATATAATAATTCACCTTTAGCGATGAGAACGAGATGGATTGATTGATTGAATCAGTTACGCTTTTATAAAAGGTGAGACTTATTTGTACATTTGTATAAGATGAATACGCGTTATCAGATTTAGCAATATATCTCTGGTGCATATCCCGTATCTCAAAACGGATCCTAGTTAATCATATTAAGCATCCATCGAGTCTAGTCTTAATTAATTTCCTTTCGGAGTCTTGGACAGGTTTGATATTTCTCATAAAGTTCTGCAGCATGATTTGATTGGATTAGTTGGACGGTTTTGATAGTTATTGAAAGACCTCTTGATAATTATTTGAACTGTTTCACTTGATTAATGGTCCAAATTAAATTGTCAAGTTTGGAAATAGAACATTTTCTTATATGTATTGGGTTCAAATAAACGATCAAGTATGAAATTAGACAACCGAGAATGAAAATTTTGTTGCATTCAACAATATGCAAGTTGAAGGGGGGTTTGTTTTCTTGGGCCAAATTGCCTGCAAATGCATACAAATTGATAAAAATGGTCACTTGGACGAGGTTTCTTTGGTGGTGAAATCACTTTCACTTTCAGGTGTGAGCTCAAATTGCATGAAGTGATCGATATGCAGGTACTGTTGGCCACGCGTGAAAAGGATTGGACTGTGGCCTCTTGACAAACTCAAATAAAGCAAAAAGATCTAAAAAATTCAATCAAAGATATATCTGAAATGGACACCATTACCATTAAGTTCCAATGCAAGCAATGCATATATGCATGCAGCCGTATAGTGGCAAAGAAACATGTAACATCACTGTATTAATTTTAATTTTGGGGCACTTGCCTTAATCTCTGTAACATCACCACTTTTATGCCCGGCCTATTTTTAATTTCCTCCACTTAATTTGGCTTTTTTTTTTTTTTTTGCTTTTTGTTTCCAATCATGTTTTTACTTATTCTTTTCCCCATCTATCAATTATTAATCCAACTTTCTTTCTATCAAAATTAACTAATGGTACATCAATGGGTTTTACCATCATTTTATATTTTATGATGGTTTACTGACATCAGATACATTCTTAGAGCAAATTAAAACTCACATTTGGGCTTCGACATTGATGTTTACTTAGAATGGACCATAAGATCCTATAAACGAAGTCAATGTTGCTGCCAGTAACCATATGGGCCTTTTGGGCTAGACAATCCTTGTATTTTCTTCTTTTCAAAAGACATTTGTGCAATGAGAAACTTGTGTGTATAACAGGGGTATTCTCCTTTGAGTCCATTTTTGCTCACCAAAAAAGGTAGAAGTGAGCAAAAATCAATCCTACACCCACAATAAGAGCATCACAAATGGATGTGGCAGATGATGGGGCAAACTTTATTTGTAGTGCCATGTCAGATTTTAGGTTTCTAACAGATGAGGCAAACTCATAGTCAAATTTAATCTAAGAAAAAATCATGATATATTTGACTCAGTATCAAATTAAAGCAATTGTGGCCCAATAACTATTCAATCAATAAAAAAAAAATCTTTATTATTTCATCAATTCTAATAAAGTAGTTTTTACCAAATCAATAAAATAATATTTAGGGCTAGGCATTAAATCTAGAAAATTGAATCCAAACTAGTTTCGTCCTTTTTTTTTTTTAATTTTTTTTTACACTATGAAAATGGAACGAATCTGGGCTCAATGAGAGGGTATCGGTTCCTACATTTCATTCCCAATTAATCCTGTACTAAACCAAAAATAATTAATTTTATGTAATTTTTATTACGTGTCGACCAATGATTGGTTGTTTGGGCAAGTCTATACTTCTATAAACTTGACCATAACTAATTACACACTTATACCCAAATCCCACCCATTCCCAGCGCCCCCTTTTTCTTCTTTCTTTTCCCTCATTTTTCTCTCTCTCCCTAAGACACACTTTCTTCTCTCTCGCTAACCACTATTTTCGACGAGAATCTCCTTGTCCGGCGGCTGATGACGATGGGAACACCACTATTCTCTCCCTCACTTCCTCCTATCTTTCCTCATAGCCTTTGATTTTTCAGAAACTTAACCAAAACTGACACCCATCCCCAAACTAGAATTGTGCAATAGCGGCGACGATCAACGTTTTCGGCCGAGTTAAGATGCCGGGCCACCTGGGTTCTCTTCCCCATGTCACGATGAGTTCAACCATGCCTTTCCTCTGGCCTGATTCTCACCCACGAAGGAGAATAAAAAAGATGAAGTCAGCGGTGATTTACTGATTAGTCTGATTGCTTTCCTTTATGTTTATCTTCTTTTTGTTTGTTTTCCATTAGTTTATAACTCATAAAAATTGTTATAAAAACTATATTGTAAACTGACTCAATTGAATTTTGATTTGAAAATCCACATTTGATATGAATTTTTATTTTTATGCCATCCCAAAACTAGTATCGAATCAAATTGATCTCGACGGTTTCGGTTTGATTCAAATGCAAATCTTAAAAATGGCAATAACGAACTGTCCCGACTACCTATTTCCGTTTTGGGATCGGTAAGTGATCCATACCGAACAGTCTTGTACCGTGCCCAGTCCTAATAATATTTTCTCTAACTATTGTCTTATCCATTGGAGTGACAAATTTTTGAGGTAGCAAATTTTCATATCAAAGTACCACATGGGTTAGTAAAAGACACTTTTGACCTATGTATTTGCTACCTTCATTGATGATGGTATAAGTAGTTGCATGAATAAAATAAGAGGTGATTTTGTAAGACTAAAGAGTATACTCTTGTTACACACAAATTTTCTCCCATAGGACATAAAACT
This sequence comes from Dryas drummondii, assembly GCA_003254865.1. Lineage (NCBI taxonomy): Eukaryota > Viridiplantae > Streptophyta > Magnoliopsida > Rosales > Rosaceae > Dryas > Dryas drummondii. Next base: position 20,384 of record QANW01003914.1, read on the forward strand.
TGTTTGGGCTTTGTATAAAAAATGTAGGTTGGCCTACTGGGTTAATGTATGGTACTTCTATATGCACCGAAAAATTTAATTAGTGCACCCAATTACTCACAACACCCATGTTTTGAGGGAGGTGGTGTTGGTGATGGGGAAGAAAAGAGGTGCAAAGTAGCAAGTCTGCCATGGGTGCCACCTCCACTTCTCCATACTTTTTTATTATTATTTTTAAGTTTTATAGAGTATTTTTATGGTGTATTTGGATGGTGAAGAAAAAACTTGAAATTTAGACAAAATACAGCATTTAGACATAAGTTTATAAATTTAATGTGGAAAAAACTTGGAATTTGAGGGCTATGAATCCCAACTTTGAATTCCACCTAATTTGGTGTCTTTTCAAAATTTTAGTAAAATATAAAATTTGCACAGAAGAAAAAGAAGTCTTAACCACCCATCATCTTGCTAATTAATCACAATATCACCACCACACCACTACCACCATGCTGTCCTCTATGCCACTACCGCCATTGCTACCACCACCACCGTCACCACCCCAATTCTTGCCACCACCATTTCTCCCACCTCCTGTGGGCCATCACTGTCACTACCATCATCCTTGTTGCTACGACCACCATCATCATTCATTTATATTTTATAATTAATGCGTCAAAAAATAAAATTATAAAATTTCATATTTGAATTCCATTATGTTTCATAGATTAGCCAAACAAAAAAATTGACGAATTTTGAAAGTATAAATCACATCATTTAAAATTCCATCATTTTATGCATTAGGGATTTGGAAAAGTTTTTAAAAATGACTTAAATTTTGACCCCTGTATTAATTCATGATGCGAATGATGAGTTGTATTAATATGCCCCATGAACTCTAATTTTGAAGTCAATTTGCCCCTTCGTTAGTCCAATTACATTTTTCATCCAAAAAAGGACCACCTACGTGAAGTAGTTTGACTTCTATATTCTTATATTACAAATAGAATGATGAGTTTATCCTGAAAAGGTGATCACATGAGTTTTTCCTTACGTATCATTGTCTGTAAGAATTGGGCTTGCATGAGCTGAACTTTTTCTTTTTTGGGCAAAACATGAGCTGAACTTAAGATTGAGCCCAATACTAGATTCTATGTGCTGTCATGGCCCATTGGCCCAGCTAATCCAACGCGGCGGTGTGGCTCAATCATTTCCAATGGAACCTCTTCCAATGACTTCTGCCCTGTCTTTTAAAACCCTAAAATTGGGTTTAAGCTCTGCACTTAAAACCCTCACAGTGAATGAATCAAGCTCGGCAATGGTGATTTCAAGCTTCGGACTTGCGTGCCGACCCCACTTCTACCTCCGTTCTCCTCCATTTCAATGCATTGGCAAGGTAATTTCACTCATGCCTGTGCCTGTACATCTACGCGTGGCTTCTGAGCTTTGTATGAACCCATTTGTTCCAATCCATTTCAGGTGCAATTGAACTTAGTCGCGGCCATTGAGGAGCTTGATAAGCGAGTGGGTCTATTTAAGGACAATAAAACCAATAAATCGGCCCTTGGAAAAAGCAAGTTTTGATTGTTCGATTTTAATCTTCGTGCCTGTGATTTGGGTTTGTATTTAGGAACTTTTAAATGGTTTTTTTAATTTTAATTTTTAACTTTTTTGGAATGAAGAAGATGGTAAGGCGCCGGCATGGAAGAGGCTGAATTCCAAAGAGCTTGGGATTAGTACCTCAATGATTGACAAGCCGATCCGAATGGTTCTTAATGGTCTAAAGCGAAAGGGTACGCATTAATTTGGTGTTTAACTGAACTTGGTTTGTATTGTTTTTGTTACCTTGTTCTCATTGGTACAAGTTCTCTGTTCTTTCACATTCTTAATTGTATAAAAACTGTTGTTATTTTGTATTCTATTGTAGGATATGAGGTATACCTTGTAGGAGGATGTGTAAGGGATCTTGTTTTGAAGCGCACACCAAAGGACTTTGACATTATAACTTCAGCTGAATTGAAGGAGGTTTTGCTCTGCATTTTTAATTTAGTGTTATCTGGGTTGGTGTTGATGTCATAAGTTGTTTCTAGCTTGTAGTATCTGCAAATGGAATTTTCAGGTGACGAGAACATTTTCTTGGTGTGAAATAGTTGGCAAGCGGTTTCCTATATGTCATGTGCACATTGGTGATACGGTTGTGGAGGTTTGTTGCTTTATTGTTAATTCTAAACTATTGTTTCAACTAATAATGAGCTATTTGTCTAGTTAGTTGTGCATCAGGAGTGCTATCATAGTAAACTCAAATTCTAGCAAGCTTCCTTCATAGTAAACTCAAATTGTAGCAAGCTTCCTTATACTTATACATATAGAGAGACTAAGGTATTAATAAGTAATTAAAACAAGTAATCAATCTTGGACCATTAAACCCACGTCAAAACACTCCCATTTTTAAATGTTACTTATTTTAGTTACACACTGGAGCTTTATACACACATTGTTCTAATGTAATGTTGTTTTTTGTACTCATATTAGGTTTCAAGTTTTAGCATCTCCGGACAAAGGTTCGGTAGGAACTCAAGAAGTGATTTGGGGAAACCTATTCACTGTGATGACAAGGATTATATTCGTTGGAAGAATTGTTTGCATCGTGACTTTACAATCAACGGGTTGTTTATAAAACCCTTGTTACTTGAAAGTTTGGCACTTAACCTTCTTTCTTTTTAGTTGTTATAATCTTCCTTTTTTTTTTTTTTTTTGCAGGTTGATGTTTGATCCTTATGCAAAGATAGTATATGACTACATGGGAGGCATGGAAGATATTAGAAAGGCTAAAGTGTGCTTGTATTCTTAGCAGTTGTGGTTTATAAATTACTTTAGACTAGCTGGAAAATATTGTCCTCACATCATCTTCTGTGGGCCTAGGTCCAAACCGTGGTACCTGCAAATACTTCTTTTCAAGAGGATTGCGGTGAGTTTGTGTCTGCATTTTGATTTGTTTTGTCTGTGCATGGATATTGCCGTATTCTTAAGCAATGGATACCCACTCTTCGACTGTTGCACACATGATGAACTATTTCTCATGCTTATGGAGGTACTAACATCAGATTCCTACTGTGCAGCTCGCATTCTACGTGCAATAAGAATTGCTGCCCGTTTAGGATTTCGTATTTCAAAGGAAACAGCTCATTCTGTTAAAACTCAATCTTGCTCAATTCTTAGGCTTGATAAGGTAGTCTAAGAGCTCTTCGACCTTAACATTTGCCTTGCATTTAATATTCTTGAGTTCCTGGATTACTGATTCATTACTTCATGCTTTAGGGAAGGCTCCTCATGGAAATGAATTACATGCTAGCGTATGGTTCTGCTGAAGCTTCTTTGAGGTTATTATGGAAATTTGGACTTCTAGAACTACTTCTACCTATCCAGGTATGGATTTGATATTTGAATAATACTTGACAACACAGTACTACAAAATTTAATACTGTTTCATATTGCAGGCAGCATATTTTGTTCGCCAAGGTTTTCGAAGACGTGACAAAAGGTCTAACATGCTTTTGGTAAATATCATCACATAATCATTCAATTACTTGTCACATGTTTATTCATTACTTGATTAAAGTTTTAAGAGGCTTTTACCTAAAAAGGGCATGATTTGTTAATTCTCTGGTTTTCCACTTGCAGTCTCTTTTTTCTAACTTGGATAAACTTCTTGAACCTGACAGGCCATGCCACAGTAGCTTATGGTAAGATCTTTATAAAAACAGAATTCTTATTTGTTATCCATATGACATTAATAACAGGATACGGAAAAGAAAAAATTTGAAAGTAGTTGCATGGTGTCAGCTTTGCTTGGAGTTTCATGTTATAGCATGGTATTTCCGAGGTTGCTGGGTTGAGTTCAGCATAGTACTTGTATGAAGATGATACATTTCAAATATTTCTTTTACTCCTTTGAGTTCTTTTTCACCTTGTTGCTAATTAATATCCTTAAGCAACTTGCTTATCTTACATGGGTGTTTTATTAACATTGTACTCCTTTCAGATTTTATTAACATTGTACTCCAATTAATATCGTTGAGTTCTTTTACTCATTTCAGATTTTTTGGTAATCTGTATGCTCCTTCCTATAATGGGTGTTTTATTAACATTGTACTTTTCCATTGTGACCCTTGAAAACTAGTTCAATATGATCAGCATATCAAATTGCATGGGTCTCTTGTATATTGGAGATGCTAGGAAATGCTTACAAGCTCATTACAAGTTGGACCAAGTGAGACTCATCACTGGCTTACAATTTCAGGGTTGCGATCTTAGCATTCCACAAAGCACTGTCTGAACAACCTCGGGATCCATTGGTAGTCGCTGCATTTTGCCTTGCAGTTCACAATGGTGGAGATCTGTTAGAAGCAGTAAAGATAGCCAGGAGAATCACTAAACCGCATGATGTTAGCTTTCATGAATTATTAGAAACCCAGAATTTGGACTCTCGAGCATTGACTGGTGAGGTTATGGATCTTGCAGAATCTCTCAAGCGTGCGCTCCATGATATGACTGATGAGCAAATTGTCTCTGAGGCGATGGCAGGGTACCCGCAAGCACCATATTCTGATCTGGTGAGCGCTTCCTTTTTTCCCCGTTTTTTCTCTTTTCCTACTCTAATGAAGTTGCATGCTAATACGGTAATATATGCATGGCAGAATGCCGCTGACAAGGTTTTTCTTCCCCCCCCCCCCCCCCCTGTTTGTGTGTGTTGTCTTTGCATTCATCTTAATTTATTGAGATACTGCAAGGGGTATTCCTTATTTATTAGATCTCACATTGCAGGTATTTATCCCGTGGGGATTGTCTTTGAGGGTCGAAAGGATTTTTAGCTGCAGAATGGTAGGTGCTGAGAAGGCAAAGCGAGGCGGCAAGATCAATTATCATTCATTAGCTGTCGGAGAGCTGCCAGAAGTTAGACATGTTTTTGCAAGAACTGTGTTTGATACCATATATCCTAGTAGTGTAAATCGTGATCACTTATGAGTACTTGCTTGTGAGAATAATTGAAAAATAAAATTATAATAGTACATGGGGAAATTCTTGTTTTTCTTTCACCCCACCTACACAGGTGCATGATTATCCACAACTACAAGTGCGAAGCCATTGGAAAGGCTCTTGCTGATATAATAACAGGGTTGCTTTGTATGTTTGACATGGGGTTCAGTCCAAGGAACAAATATGTAGAATATTGTCAAATACTCGTTATAATCTCTAGCACTGCACAGAGAAAAAATCTAGCATACAACTGTTGTATATAATCATGCTTTCATTTGACCAGTTCTGTGAGATTGTATACAATGGTTGTGTGCAAGAATTTCTTCCTAGGAATGATAGCAATGACAGTTATTGAAGACCTGAACATACCCATTAACGTAATTCAAGGCTTAAGGAGTTTGAATTGAATATTTTATTGTTATGTTACTTGTTACTCAATGGGGAATGTCCCCAAAAATCATCCTTCAAATAAGAATACACAAAATTTGTACTGTATGGAATGCGGCCCTGACATGCAGGGATCAACACCCTAAATTAAATCAACAATTCATCATTTCAAGAAAGAATTCCTTTTGTGAATTCCTAGAGCCAAAAGATTTCGGGTTGCCAACCATCAGCTTTGGATTCAAGCCTTGGCAAGCTCAGCGGTGGCAGGTGCAGGACCACCAGTTGTTGGCCTGGAAAAAGCAATTAATCACCATGTCACATTGTCACATTAAGTCATCAATTGGCCAAAAACAGAGGACTTATGATAGAACAAAGAAGAAACCTGGGAAACTTACAGGCCAACGAAGACTTTAAATGCATCATAGATAGCCCATTGGCTTCCGGTGAGGGTTCCGATCATGACAATACGAAGAGGAAGGCCTCGGGTGAAAAGACCCCACAGTCCTAGATTCTTCACAGCCTGCAAAACACAACAATTACAATGAAAAATGGAAAACTGGGCACAAAGTAGAGAAAGAAAAATGTTATGGTCTTTATGCATTGCAGATATAAAAGACTCACATCACCAACAGTGGCTCCTTTGGCATTGTTGAGGAATGACACCAGGTTGTCGGCAGGGTGAGAAACAAGAGTACATAATATACCAGCCACATATCCACTAGCAAAGCTCACCCCCAGCTGCAATGGTTTGCTGCACTGGTCTTTAGGTGTTGGGATGACATGCTTGTACATCAGCTCAATAATAGTCTCGAAAGATGCAAATTTCATCATTGTATCTGCACAAACACCCCAAATGACAATGAGAAAGATTATGCATCAACAGCACAAAAACATGTTAATCGTGGACAGTTTGACATGTCATATTGTTGGATTAATTAGCTTGACTCTCATTGAAAAGTCTACATAACATACGAGATATGTGATAAATGAGTCAAAATGTTTGAACTTACAAGGAATCTGACGTCCCCAAAGAGGAACAATCCCTTTGTACAACCTGGAACACAATGTAACTTATATCATTATTCTCAAAAAAAAAGTTCTTATGTCATCAAATCAAAATTTCTTACATTCCAACCAAAAGGGTTTTGAGTAAGACTGATTTCATACCCAAGAACACCTTCGGACTTGACTAACTTTGGGAGCCCATCAGCCAAACCTCGGGCAAACCCAGGCTGAGTCTGCACACGAACTTTGACAGCCTCCATGGGACAGAGAGCCACATCAGCAAACACTTCAGCAGAGGCAGCGCCTGCGAGGTAGATCAAGGTCTTGTACTTGGCTGCATACTCGGGCCCTGCAATATCCGAGTAGTACTTCTTGAAGAACTCATAGAGTCCGTACTTTCCGGCACCCTGAACACTGTAACCAAGCAATGTTGGCGCCCAACCCTTAAACAAACCTCTCACTCCTTGCTCCTTGAGCAGAATTCCAAATCCGGAGGTTATGCTCTTGTACTTTGCCGAGTCAATCTAAATTATCATCAACATAAATAATAAGTTCAACCCATATTTGAATAAATGAAATACTGTAAATAGCGGATTCATGAACTTCAATTTCTTAGACAACAAGTAACTAGTTCACAAGAATCATTCATTCAAAATCCCAACAAAAATGGGTAAAATTAGCTCATATTTACCTGCATGTTACACTTGACAAGATCGATGGGAGTGACGGCCATGTGGGTGGGTCCAGTGGCCAACATCCCTCCGAACCCACATGCGGCGTAGAACGCCGGCGAGTACATCTCCAGCTTCTCCTTAGGCGACTGAATCACCATCCTCTTGGACCATGATGATGAAATGGACGGTGATGATGCATCATGACTCATCTGGGGTCCTTTCAACGACGAAACTGAAGAAGAAGAAGGAGAGTAGAGGAAGCTGGGGACGAGAGAGTGGGACGGATCGGCCATCGTCTCTCTCTGTGAAACGACAGGAAATTGGTGGGTTGTTCTGCGTTTAGCGAGCTAGCTCGTTATATTGAGCTTGGAATTAGAACTATGTATGAGTATGCCATTGATTTACGGCACTGACTGTTCATTTAAAGTCAGTTTTGAATCAAAACCTTGTCAAAGACTCAAAAACTAAGGTAAGCCGTGACGTAATTTGATTCCCATGTGTTCAAAGAAGGAAGAATCTTCTTCAGCTCCAAGTCCAACCTCTCTAGAAACATTCCATGAGATACAATACGACATGTCATTTTTCCATTCACAATGTTGTATTTAGTTCAACTAATGAGCGTTGGATTTGGTGCTAGCTGATCTGGCTCTTTGTTTGTCGTATATAGCAACTTGCATCATTTGATTTTGAGGAGGACCCACCATAACAATGTGGAATCTCTGCCACGTAAGTAAGTAGATAGGGCTCTGTTCCAATTGGGGAACTTGCCTCTCTGTTCCATATCTCTCTCTCTCTCTCTGAGTTATCAGTTGCTTGAGTGCTTTGTTTTTTGAACTTCAATGGCTTCTGCTTCAGCTACTACTTGTCTCAGCAGGTTCCAATCCCTGCAAACCCAGCTAAGCAAGACTAGCCAGGTACGAATATTTAGCTCATTTCACTTTTATTGCTACTAATCTCAGTTCTCCTAGCTAGCTACACCAAGTTTGTGTTGTTTGGGGTTGGCTTATTGATGGGTTGAATGCCATTATCCATTGTCATTATCTCCCTATATTTTGAATTTCTTGACTCATTGAGCAACTGATACCCAACAATCTATGAAATTGTCTAGCTGGGTTCTTCACACTAATAATTTAAATTAATTATCTGAAAATATATGAGCAAAAATGTGCTTTTGATGCTTATATATGCATGCAGGTGACAAGGGCAAATTCAAGTTTAAAGTTGGTTTCTAATGGATGGGCAAAGAGTGGCTTCCCTTCTTTGAGGACCTCTGGATTCCACATCTGTTGCGCTGTAAGTTCTTCAAAAACCATTGGCTGCATTGCTGCACTTTGTCAGAGAGACTTGTGTTGCAAGATTTTGTGAATCTGAACCACATATTCGATCATTAAGAATTTTCAGATTATTTGACAAGAAATATCTCCCAGTAATTTATTTATGTATATGTGCAACAAGTTATATTGAACCCACTTGTATAAATGGGCAGGCCAAACCCGAAACAGTGCAAAAGGTTGTCGAGATTGTGAGGAAGCAACTGGCTTTGCCTCCAGAGTCTGAGGTCACCCCTGAATCCAAGTTCTCAACACTTGGTGCTGACTCTCTTGACACTGTACGTATATGCCTGGTTTTCTTATCCAAATATCAAATTATATATCTGTATGCAATTTTGCATGCATGGTTAATTAATTAATTTACATAATTGTCATATATAAGTGGTTTTGATAATTAAAGCTTTGAATGAGAAGTTACCATTATGGCTGTGACACAGGTGGAGATAGTGATGGGTTTGGAGGAAGAGTTTGACATTAGCGTGGAAGAGGATAGCTCTCAGAACATAACCACTGTTCAAGAAGCAGCTGATTTGATAGAGAAACTCATTGATAAGAAAGCAGAAGCTTAGAAATTGAGATTAATTAAGTTGCTTCAATGAGGGTTAAAGTGTAACTTTCTTATTTGTTTTGGTGAGGTTGGTTAATTTGCAAGTTCCGGATCGATTAATGAGCTAGTTAATTTGATTTTGTGAAGTTGCTTTGTTTTTTCTTTTATAATGTTGAGTTCATATATTTGCTAATGATTTGAGTGTTGATATTGTGTTTATGTTTAAAATTAATTATTTTGATTTTGATTTAATTATATTTTTAACATAAGGTTTAAGTCTTAAACTCAAAGGATATAAGTATATAAAATCAACAACAGAAAGTCCGAGAGGGTATTCTATCTAATTTGTCCTTGTTGCGTGTGGATTAATTGGAACTTTTGATATTATTTCCTCAAATTTGGTCAAAATTAAGGTTGAAACAATAGAAACTATGTTTTGCACAAGCCATATCATGGTTGACTATCAATTTCCTTCTCTTTTTATGAAGACATCCCTCTTACTCCATCTCATACTTAGATCGACTTCTAAGGATGGTTGATGATATATTTTGTGTTTGCACCTAAAATGATTAATCCAAAATAAATTCAAAATGATTTAAGCTTTGTTAATCTTAAGTATAAACGACTATAAATTTCTTGTATAGTTTTACTTTATCTCATATGTATGTTTTTGAAGATGATAAAATCTAAATTGATTATTATAATTTAAAATTTGATTGATGAGTTCTCAATTGCATGTAATACCCTTTATCTCTGTCATGCACCATATGTTGGTATGTTGGTGGGAGTGATAATAGGATATAACTATAAAAATATAATAATAAGAGATATAATTTTTGCACATACTTTGTTTGTATTTGTAAAATATATTATTAATAATATCGACTTATATTATAATACATATGATACATAATAATTTCTCAAATTTTTAGAACTCATTAGCAGGAGCTTTCACTTCAGCTGTATCAGAAAGACACAAATCGCAAGTTTCGTTGCCCAGAAAATCTCTCTACCAACTCAAACGTCGACGTTTTGACCATCGACATCGTCCCTATATTTGTCTTTGCCTCGCAGCCAAAAGTCCACGTGTCCGAAACCGCTGACGAAATTAAGGCCCTTAAAATAAAACCGAGACATTTGGGCCGGCCGCCACCAAAGTTTCGGTCCCACGCCTACTCAATTAACACGTCACCACACGTGACACGTTGCCTTAGACAGCGTTCCCCGCTTCTACTCATCCTCTCCCGCGAAACGTGCATCAACGTCAATCAGTTCCCAAAACGCCGCCGTTTTGGTCTTAGCATCTCATTTCAACTCCCAAACACAAGGGGAACCTCCCCACCCCTCTCTCCCGCTTGTCTCGCTCAGTCCACCTCCTCTGATTTTCCTTCGATTTTCTCGAGAAAATCTAGCTTCGAGAAAATCTTCGCTTCATTTCACAGTAACACACGCACATACACATCATATATATATAGACACAAACATATAGATGGATCGGAGGAGACCGGCGAGTCCACAGTACGCGCGGCAGTGGAGCGGAGGTTCGAGTAGCGCAGGCTCTTCTCCGGCGATGTCGCCGGCGCATCCACACTCTCGGCTTCAACCGTCGGCTACCGGATTCTCCACCATCAAGCGAAACCAAAACGTCGCGGCCAAAGCCGCGGCCCAACGGCTGGCTCAGGTCATGGCTTCGCAGGCCACCCCCGATGACGAGGAGGAGGACGATGACTTGGATTTCCGATTTGCTGGCCCGTCACCTCATGCACGTTCTTCTTTCTCCAGCAATGGTAGCACCAACAACAGTGCAAGTGCTGCTCTTCCTGCGATATCAGTGACTCGGCCTAATAGATCTCCGTCTCCTGCGGTAATTTCAGAACCTATGTTAAATACGACGCCGTTTTTGAATCTGATGGAGCTTGGTTTTGGTGTTATGCGACGAATTATGCGGAAACGGAGTTTGCTTTTAGAGTTATTGTCCAATTTTGGTGTTGTTTTGACTTTTGAGATCTGAACAGTGGCTACTGTTTTGAATTCGTTATTTAATGGATGAGAGTGAATGAGATTAAGTACGACCATAATTGTATAGAGCTTTAGTTAAATTTGAGTCCATTTGAACTTTTATTTATATATACACATATATTTTGTGCTATATATATACTCAAATTCTAATGTGGTGATGTTATGGCTAATTGGGATTTTGTATTTTAATTAGTTAGGTCGGAACTTTGTAGAGCATACTACTTCGGTTCGTTCCACATCCGCAGGAAGACCCTCGATGTCTGTTCGTTCAGGAACAGTAGTGCCACCCAGCAAACACTCACTTAGAACTACGGTAGCCATACCTCCAATTGATCCTCCTAATAGAAACAGAGATAAAAGGTAAGTAGATATCTTGATTTTGCATGCATTCTTGCAGCTAGTTGATGATATAGGTTTATGACGCATGTGTAACTATATATATAATATGTTATTCATGTAGGTTTACACAAGATATTGGACAGTTCAACTCAAAAGCCCCAGGAGATGAGCGTGAAGCTTCTGCGCTTCGTGATGAAGTACGTCATTTGCAGTCATCAATTTATGTCTTCATAACAGATGCAGATAACCTTGAAATGTATTCAAGGATGCACTTTTTTGTTTACTCCAATTTTAAGATTGGCATTTTGTGAAATCATAAGTGTATTTTTCTGGAGCAATAATTTTGAAACTAACACGTACCATAATTGCAGCTTGATATGCTGCGAGAAGATAATGAGATTATACTTGAGAAGGTACACTTTTCCACATCCTAATACACAATATAAGTGAAAATAATATACACACACGCACACACCCATATAGCCATGGAAAATGCTAGGGAGACCATTTCTTTATACCATCTAGTGTACCATCTCTCTAATAGAGGTGAGACATATTTGTATTGGTGGGTTTGACCTCTATTAGAGAGGTGGTACACAAGATGGTACTAAAATGTGGTACACCTAGCATTTTCCCATTTATATATATATATATATATCTATATGGATTTGTTATGTTCTATTTGTGAAATTTATACCAATGCATGCTGTACAGCTCCGAATTGTAGAAGAAAGACGTGAACAAGCAGAGGCCAGAGCTAAGGAGTTTGAGAAACAGGTCAATCCTTTTATTCTTATTTATCTATTTGCTTAGCTTGTGAATTAGGTAACCTGAATTAGTTAGTCATTGTACATTTATTATAATAGAAACTTCAGGTAGCTATTAATGTAGTTCTGGTTGCTAATTTTTTTCCCATAATTTTCTTAGTGAAAAATTCACTATAATTGAAGTTTAGAAATTACATGTTTCTTTTCACCATTCCTTATATATTCCTTTATAGTTCTGACAATATTAGTATGGATTTACCATAAAGAAGGCACTGGTTCTTATTTAGCCATGTTCATGATTCATTCTTCATTCACAGGTTGCTGCCCTGGGAGAAGGTGTATCCCTGGAAGCCAAATTATTGAGCAGGTAAAGTTGAGTTGTTTTGCATATGTTCACTTCTGCCTTTATATTCTGGTACTGATTATTTCTATGATTCATTTGTAGGAAGGAAGCAGCTTTGCGTCAAAGAGAGGTAAGTTGGGAGAGTGAATTATATGTGGCATGGATGTGGCATGGACAAGTGATAATATTATTATCCGAAACATTTAATATTACAGTGAGCTCTTCAGTGGCTATTCTTAGACTGCAAAATACTGATTGTTACAGGTTGCTCTACTCGCTGCAAAACAAAACAAGGATGGGAAAGATGAGGAAATTGCAACCCTTCGTTCAGAACTTGAGGTAAACTTTTTTTATTTTAATAAAGTGTTTCTGGTTTATGTGATAGCTTCATGGGTTGCTTATTTTGTTGTAATCAGAACTTAAAAGACGGTGCTGTGACAGCAGTCGAACAGCTCCGAGAAGCAGAATCTGAAGCAAAGGCTCTTCGATCAAAGGCACAGAGAAGGATTTTAACTCAAGAAGAGATGGTTTGTCTTCTGATACTCAATTGGGATTTATGTTTAGCTGCTCACGCTCTTAAGTTTGTCACTGCCTTTATCCTTTAGGAGGAAGTTGTTTTGATGAGATGTTGGCTTGCTCGTTATTGGGGTTTAGCATTGCAGCATGGTATTCTATTTTCTACCATCTTCTCCTTTTTGAAAGAGGATATATATTGCTTGCTTAAATCTGATGTCTGCTTGATGAGTCCACTTTTCTCTTTAATGGGCATTTGATAATTTCCATATTGTAACATTTGAAGATGATGGAATGCTTCATTTTAGTGTTAATAACATGTAGGTTTATATGCTGTTTGCTTTTGTGCTCTCTAGGCATATGTGCAGATATAGCAGTGTCGAAGCATGAGCATTGGTCGTCTTTAGCTCCTCTTCCATTTGAAGTCGTCATTTCTGCTGGACAAAAGGCTAAGGAGGAATCTTGGGATAGAGGTCATTTTAGTCATTGATCTTTCAAAGAAAATTATGTTTTTGTGTCTTTAATTAGATTTTATTTTTCATTGCTTGCACTCAGTTAAGCTTTTTTATTGTATGACGTCTAACAGGCGGTTATGATCCAGATAGAAGTAAGCTAGTTCGGGATTTAAGCGAACTCAATGGGGAAGGAGATATTGAGAGTAAGCTTTCGGTGGAAAGGGATTTGAAGGATCTAGCTTATCTAAAGGTCTGTTCCTATTTCTATTTTTTAACTTTAACACTATATTCAGTAGGTGTGATGGAAAATTGGAGGGAAAGGAAAAGTGGGAGGGGCGGGAGAGGGACTGGGACCCATCATTTCTTGATCTGTTTGGTAGAGTGAAAAAAAAAAAGTAGGGGAGGGAGTGATCCTAGAGAGCTTGTTTTACTGTTCTGTGCATATTTTTAATTGGTTTGTGTGAAAACAAAATGGTGCCTTTTTTGTTTTTGTTTTTGTTTTTTTTTCTTCCCCTTTATCTTCCCTCCAATCCATCCAGAAGTGGATGATTCAAATTTGTGAGCCAGGAGGTTTATTTATCCTTCCCTTCCTTTTTCTCTTTCCATTTTTTCATACAAAATAAGAGGTGACCTTTCATTCTCCCTCCTAAACCTTCTACCCTTTTCCATCTTTCCCTTCTTTGCCTCTATGTAATCTATGTTTTTTAACAAATAGTTTTCTTCTATTGAGCAATATTTAGCTAAATGCAGGTATACGAAACACATTACAGGTCACTCCAAAATAACATCGGTTTTGAAATTGCTTTGACATAGAATTAGATGCCTTTAGATGTTTCAATTTTTTTTAAGGATAAAATATATGAAATTATAATTTATTTATTTTCTGTTTTTGACTTCTAATTTTTAGTATCTACTGTTCTTGTTAAGGTTGAGGATGCTGTGATGCTCGCATTGGCCCAACATAGACGTCCGAGTTCTGTTCGACAGTTCATTTCAGGTATTTTTCTTTATTGTCTCATGCTGTTCTCGAGTTCTTTTTTTCTCGTTCTTTCTGTGCCAACAAACAACTTGATTGCATGATTTTATGCTTTTACTTAATCTCCATCTTTAACCTGTTTGGTTGTGTCTATTTTTTATATGAAAATTTATATTGAACTATATCTTTCCTTCATATGATGGCTTGATTATATGGAGAAAATGGCTTTACTGAGTTGATCTTCTTATTCATATGATGTACACACCTCCTTCTTTTCCTGTTCTACATTATAAGACAATATAGCGCGCTCCCTGGACATTGTAATAATAGGTCTTCAATCTGATTATGGTGTTTTGGTAATCTCTTATGATATTTTCATTCATAAATGCTTATATGGCCCATATGCTGTGTGCACAACATTTTGTTCTTACTATCAAACTCTTTCATGTTGGTTATCTTAAGAGTTCTGCAGGTTTTTGTTAAGGATTGGAGAAAGAATTTCATAACAATACTTACCTTTCTTCTTGTTTGAATTCAGATTCCAAAGCACCTGGTGACCCTAAGTTTATGGAGGCATTTGGTAAGAGAGATTTTTTGATCTGTCATAAACTATATTTTGATCTCTTAGACATGCTTAGATTAAGTAGTTTCAGCACACACAATCATAATCATATGGGAAAATAATTGTAATATTATTTTTAAAACATCCACCTTTCAGGATGACTTTTCTTGTAACTTACAATTTGTATAGCTTGAGTTAGGCGAAGGCATGTGGTTGACTGGGAAAGGTGACATTGAGTGTTTGGAATATTTGAAGACTGGGAAAGGTGACATTGAGTGTTTGGAATATTTGAAAACTGGGAATAGTTTGCTTGTTACACCATATAATTGCATGCGAGAATGGTTTATCATATCATGCTACTTCTTATATTCTTCACCCTCCCCCTACCCAAGTATGATAAAAAGCCCACATCGTGATTGGGTGGATGTTTAGGACCATGCAACTGATTTTTGTTTTAAGGGTAAATCTTTACTCAAAGCAGTTAAAGAATTATGAAAATTGTGCTTCAAGTTAATTCATGCAATAGAATCACAGTTATTGTAGCATTGTTTACACAGCAAGTTTATATATGGATTTAAAGTGGTAATCTTAGCACTATTCCGTTCTTTTTCCTGCAGAACTTAGCGAAGAAGAAGTTGAAGATATTCTTTTCAAAGAGGTCAGTTGCTTTACCTCCTTGAATATACAAAGTGGTTATCCTCTCTCGTTTTGTTATGATGTCTATGATTCTTATTAAAAAAATTTATATACAATGTGCAGGCTTGGCTGACTTACTTTTGGAGAAGAGCCAAAGTACATGGTGTGGAAGAGGATATTGCAGAAGAGAGACTTGATTTTTGGATAAGCCGTAGTGCACAGGCAAAAACTTCACATGATGCTGTGGATGGTAAGCTTCATCATTATCAACTTTGGCACTGACAAGGCCGGTTTGGCCATGGGGCTATCATGTTGGCACATTCTTCTTATTAATGTTAGGCTATCAATGCAGCCATTATGCATGCACATACTACACTTGTGGTAAGCTTATCATTCAATAGTAAGGGAGAGTGTAAATGACCTAGGAATTGAATCAGTAAAATGATGCCATGACCTTGATCAAGAACAAAAGGAGAGAGAAAAATAGATAGTCATCAAATATATCGGTGAACAACATAATTGAAACACTGACACCTCATTTAGTGAACAAAATTTGATTGATAATTTTGATGAGTGGAGTAGTACTCGCTTATTAAATGTTGTTTATAATGAACCAACTTACAAATGGTAACTTGTGGCAGTGGAGCGTGGTTTATTGGAGTTGAGGAAGCTGGGGATAGAACAGCAAGTTTGGGAAGCATCGCGTAAGGAAATCGATCAGCCCACCTTCACCTTGGTTGCCAAGTCTAAATCTGCACCAGATTTGGACACCTTTTCTTGATGGACGCTGCCTTCAGATTGTTGCTTATATCAATTCTTTTTTATTTTTTATTATTTATTCTTCTTTTTACATAAAATTTTAGTACAAACTGCTAGAATCTCTCTCTCTCTCTCTCTCTCTCTCTCTCTCTCTCTCTCTCTCTCTCTCTCTCTCTCTCTCTCTCTCTCTCCCCCAGGTGTGAGTTGTCTCATATATATTTATATATTAAGAACTAGAATCACTCTACTGAGTTGGGACTGTAGTGCGGATTTTAATTCCATTGTTTTAATGTAATCAAATTTGCTGTTTCATATCTTTCTGCCAACCATCTTCATATGTACTGTGCTGGACACTTACTTTTCCCATTCTCTTACTAATAAATCATGCGGCCCAACATTACGAAATGCTCTGGAATACCAAAATATGGGCCCTTGTTTCATTAGTGGGCTCATAATCTATGACATAAAATTTCGGAAATTCTATATGCACCTATATGTATAAAATACTACATCCAATCTAAATTGTGAATATCTCTTTAAAACTAAAATGAATTAAAGAATCCCTTGGTGGAGGCCTTTTGTGGCACATGGTGAAACATAAACATATGTTGCTTTTTATTATTTGACAATTTCTACCCACTTAAAGATCAGGCATTGTCACTTAGTGTCTAAACAATGTACTAATTACTCAAATTAAGACAAAAATTACAAGTTAAAGGAAGGCAATCTCCTTGGGCCGAAAAACAAAAGGAAGGCAATCTCCAAGCAGAAAACAACATAAGCAACTATTCAAGCCAACCTACTTTATAGCCCTTAAATTGAGGATCTTAGTGGATAGTTCATAGTAGACAAAGAGAAGAAGCAAGTCATAAGCATCTCTTCAACTTCAAGCCAACCTGCTTTTTGGACCGGAAATAGTGATATGTGGCACTTATTAGTTACTAACTTACTACATAGCCTTAAAAGAAGGAAACCATTTTTAAAAAAATAAACCAAAAAAAAAAAAGCTTTTAATACAAAAAAGTTAATGAGCTTTTCTCCACTATGTATATTAAAAATTTCATCAAAAGGGAGATAAGATAAAAAAAAAAAAAAACAAAGAAAGAAAAAGGTGAAGCTTTGCTTTCATGGCAAGCATACATAATCTTCTGGCTTTCCCTACTTTGACACATTTTCCAACTGTGATGCTCCCAACCACTTTTTTCTTTTTTTCATATCAAAAAATAATTAATAACATGCTTATATAGTTAATATAAGACTATAGTAACCTTGGAAATTATTAGAGGCCAGAAATTTAACTAAATTTTTTGGAGTAGATGTCCTTAAAATCAGCGACAAGGGTGCAAGTAATGATGAGGAAGATCAACCCCATTCATCTTAGTTGGGTCCATTTCTTGGCTCTTTGCAAGGTGAAGGAGGAGCTGCCAAAAACTAAGCATGGGAGATGACTTTGATTTGTCTGTTCCAAATCTGGCTCAGTCAAACCGTGGAATCTCCTTTGACATCAAATGTAATGACTCATGATTAATAAAATTGATCTTGCAAAACAAACTTGTTGCATTATTGCATAGCGGAAATGCTAACATTCAGACACACATGATGATGCAGATGTGTTTTTGACTATTGGAATTGACTGGCTCACATTTTTTATCTTTTAGGGTATAAATTTCGGGCTCAAAATCTGGTTGCATACGATGCGGTGTGCATACTGTAGCTGGTCTCCTCGCGTATAACTCATGTATTAATGTTTTATTTTTTTCATGTGAATTTGGGAGACGACTTTTAAATTTAAGATATTAACATTTGATCAGTCTAATAACATGTCTACTTACTTGAATCTGAAATAAGAAAGAATTGACATAATTGTGATTTTCTTAGAGAAACTTTATAATGACTTTTTTGATGACGTGTTTATAATTTTGACTTTCCTTTGAAAAATTAAAAATCATAACTCTTTGAATTATTTTTGGACCGGATTACACTTGATGTCAATATATACATTCGACCAAACTCTAATTCAACTTTCTTGACTCTTTGGTTTAGCATGGTCATTTTATACTTGAAAAAAGTCAACATTATTAACTTTTCAAAACAAGAACCAAAATTGTAAGCGACTTATTAAAATGGGTGGTTATATGAGATTTCGCATTATCGTACTTTGCAAGTTCTTGGTGAATTCGAGTTGCCCACCAAGCGTGACGTTTATGGACTAAAAAATGAAAAGGTGAAAGTGTGAAGTAGTTGTCAAGCTATATAAGAAAGTCCGTGACTTGAGGCTATGACCATTTTACTTGGTGGTCATTGGATGACTTGCAAAGTGAGTTCTGAAAAAATGGCACGCACTGCCAGGTTTAGTGTAGTTTTTTCACAAGTGAGTGAGTGAGAGAAGAGGGCAGGTCCCATTAGAAGCAATCACTGGGTGTTTTGAAGTTATGATGGGGAACATGTGGTGTCTGTGGACCTGCCTTGTGTGAATTATATTTTATATACATGTTTGTATATGAAAAGAAAATGACAACATAGAAGGTGGATGCATCATACATCATTATTCTAAGAGAGAGCCCTTTTTAACAAAAAGGTCAAAGAGAACAAATTCATTCCCAGATAAACACATAAAGAAAATGTTCAACATACCATCAAAGGATTGGACACTACTCAAACTTTAGGATTATTATTATTTTTGTAAAGGGGCATGTTATATCCATCAGACAAAGCTTGATTGCAGATCATAATATTCCTTCTGTCAATTAGTAAAAAAAGATTTGTCAGTCAAACCAATATTTATGATTTGATAATCTAAAGCTTGCATATTGGATGACTGTTTGGTAAATTGGTTTGAGTGAGTACTAATGTTTGTTTGAATTGGGAAACAAAAGAGGGATCATGCATTTAGTGATTTTCCAAGAAATTTTCTACAACAGTAAACAAGACTTCCCAATAAATTTCTACAGTAAACAGTACATATCTATCAATTTTCCGATCTTCTCAAACTTAGAAAACTAGATATGAGATTGTACTTGTAGATAATGAAAAGGTTAATCAATCAAGCAAGCCATTTTTTGAAAAACCAAAAAGGACCTGAAAAGCTCTCCTACCCCTCATGATGCATCTGTCATATATCCTTTATTTATATCAGGAATATACAGAAGTGAGCTACACTTTCCTGGAACATTATTTAAAATATATGACATACATACATACATATATATTTATAATATATATGTTATAGCCATTTTCACACATTATCTGAGATAGAAAGTAATCTTGGAAAGCCACTTTCAACGGATCATGCACTATTTTGTGACTTGGTTGAAAAGGAAGAATTCACAGAAACAACAAAACTGAAATTTCTGAGAATTAATTCAGAGCTCTTATTATAAAGCAACCCAGATTCCATCTTTGCTCATTTCAATTTCAAAAGTCCAATCTTATGTGCTGACTCAGCCCAAATAGGCACAGACCAGGCTCACACTCTAGTCATTGTGTCTCTCACACATCTCTTTCATCACCGTTTTCAGGCCTGCAAGCAAAAAGCCACAACTGCAATGATAATTAAAAACAAAGTCCATGACGTTTCTATAGTGCTCCCACCCTTATATGCCCTCCACACTTAAACAGGGCTCTCTCTCATTCTCTCATCTCCCCACTTCCGAAACCATGTATTCTCAAACATGGAAGACCATGGCAATGGCTGCACTTGTGCTTCAGCTGTTTATTTCCATGGAGGTTGAGTCCTCTTCTCATTCTGATCACAAGATAGTTAGTCTTCCTGGACAACCCCATGTGGACTTTCAACATTTTTCTGGTTATGTTTCTGTGGATGACAAGAAGCATAAAGCTCTATTTTACTACTTTGTTGAAGCAGAAACAAATCCAGCTTCAAAGCCTTTGGTCCTCTGGTTGAATGGAGGTCTGTATATAACTCCCCTTGCTTCAAATGTAAATTAGTTTTGGGACTATGCATGAAAAAAGTTGGGAAGAAACAGAAGCATCCTTTGAATTCAAAATGTGGCCCTTTGTGGGTGTTCCTTGAAGGGTCTCTGATGTGTTAAATCTCTGTTTCATGTAGGGCCTGGTTGTTCTTCTCTGGGAGTAGGGGCATTCTCTGAAAATGGACCCTTTAGACCAGATGGTGAGGTCCTGGTTAGAAATGAGTGCAGCTGGAACAGAGGTACTGTTTCAAAAAGAATAGTGTATTTTCTTTTGTGCATAATTTGGCAATTAATATTTTTCTTCATTTTCATTTTGATATTGCAGAGGCAAATATGTTGTATTTAGAGACACCAGTTGGAGTGGGGTTCTCTTTTTCTACACATAGCTCCTCATATGTGGCAGTGGATGATGAGGCAACAGGTATGCATATATTTTCCATCAATTCCAATACATTTTCATCCTTTTGCTTCTTTCTTTCTGCTTTTCTCCTTTTGAAAATTGAGTGGACTTTTATACAGTAAAGCTTCTTAGTTCTTACTTCTTGGGCTTTTCAAAAAGTGACATAAAAAACAGTATTTCAACTGAAATATCACTAACTTTTCCTTATTACTTCCCATGAAGGGTTCAAAGCTCTTAACAGTCTAGTGTTAATAAGGACTTTTTTCCTCTCTTTTTTTTAATCTGTTCCTAAATTTTGAATTTAGAACTTACGGAATATTTGAATGCTGTGTCTACTTTTGACTTCTTAAGCCAGGGACAATCTTGTATTCTTGCAACGCTGGTTCAACAAGTTCCCACAATACAAGCACAGGGATTTGTTTCTAACAGGGGAAAGTTATGCAGGTAACTCCATATATAAGTTGAAAGTTGCTTTTGAATTTCCTGTTTTACCCTTTTTCTTATTATTAATTACTATGCTGCTGCTTATTGATACCAGGCCACTACATCCCTCAACTTGCAAAGCTCATGGTTAAGGAGAAGCTGTTCAATCTAAAAGGAATTGCAGTGAGTAGAACTTCACTGAATTTTCAATTTGGTGAAAAAAAAAAAAAAAAAAAAACTTGATATGAAGTTTGGCATGATATTGCTTATCAACTAATATATGGATTCTCTCACTGCAGCTGGGAAATCCTGTTCTAGAATTTGCCACTGACTTCAACTCGAGGGCTGAGTACTTCTGGTCTCATGGACTAATATCAGATTCAACATACAAAATGTTCACTTCTGTGTGCAACTATTCGCGCTATGTGAGTGAGTATTATAGAGACACAGTTTCATCTTCTTGTTCATTGGTTATGAACCAAGTCAGCAGAGAAACCAGTAAATTTGTGGACAAGTATGATGTTACCCTTGATGTCTGCATTTCATCTGTGCTCTCACAATCAAAATTTATAAGCCCCCATGTAAGCCTTCTCTCCCTTTTCAACTATTGTTGTGCTTTTTTTGTTATTACATATCTAAACTTTTCATACTATGTGGCAGCAAATGACTGAGAGAATAGATGTATGTGTTGAAGACAAAATTGTGAATTACTTGAACCGGAAAGATGTGCAGAAGGCTCTCCATGCTAGGCTTGTTGGAGTTCGCAGATGGGATGTTTGCAGCAAGTAATTTGATAATTCATAATCCTTTTACTTCAGATTAAACACCTATAAATCAACTTATTTAGAACAATAACCATTGAAAACTGATTTCTGGGAATTCTATAAAGATTACAATTCCTTCAGTCACTAACCCAAGTTTTATGCTTTTAACTGCATATATTGATAACAGCATTTTGGACTACCAAGTGCTCAACCTAGAAATACCTACCATCTCACTAGTTGGATCACTTGTCAAGGCTGGAATTCCAGTGTTGGTTTACAGGTAACTAACTTTATATGATTCAGTGTTTACTGCTCTTTCATGATCTTCATTAAATTGATGAATGATAGATACTTCTAACTGCTATAAAAGTAACTCATAAAATTTCTCAATTCAGTGGAGATCAGGATTCTGTAATTCCATTAACCGGAAGCCGAACCTTGGTCTATAAATTGGCAAGAAGGTTGGGACTGAACACCACTGTCCCTTATAGAGTTTGGTTCCAGGGAAAGCAGGTACATTGCAATGCTTATAATTATGAAAGCCACATTCATATCTTTATCTTTTCGAAATCGTGTTTTATATGATTTCTTGCTTCTTGTACTGTCCAGGTTGGTGGGTGGACTCAAGTTTATGGCAACATACTTTCATTTGCCACCATCCGAGGTGCTTCTCATGAAGCTCCTTTCTCACAGCCTGAGAGGTCACTCAGGCTTTTTAAGTCATTTCTAGAAGGCAGGCCTCTGCCTGAAGTTTTCTGATATATTGGTTTGGTTAATTATGTCCATATATAGTGATTGAGTTTGCAAGTAAATTTGCCGTGTCATACATATATGACTAGTGGCTACTGAAGAGAAGTTTCAATTTGCAAAAGAAAAGAGCTAGGGAGTTTGTGTGTGTTGTGTTTTTATGGTTTTTTTGTAAATGTAATGAATCTTTTGGGTTTGATAAATTTTGTAAAAAGAAATATCAAAGGATGTTTTCTTACATAATTTGATTGATTCATGAAACCTTTTCTTGACATAAAGGAAAGCGAGGAAGCAAATTTAAGACTAAG
The DNA here is from genome assembly GCA_003254865.1 of Dryas drummondii. Taxonomy (NCBI): domain Eukaryota; kingdom Viridiplantae; phylum Streptophyta; class Magnoliopsida; order Rosales; family Rosaceae; genus Dryas; species Dryas drummondii. The sequence continues at coordinate 43,284 of QANW01003914.1, forward strand.
GGTGATGTGATATTGTGATACATGCTCATTCCTTAAATAGCACAAGTTTTTAGTATCCAATAATTGCCTAGCAACATATATAGTATTAAAAGGGGGTGATGGTAGCTTGATAAGTTGATATGTGCAATCATCCACAAACTATGCCTATCAAATCAATGAAGTGTTTTTCATAAATGTGAAAATCTACATTCATCTCTTTGTTTCAGTCAATCTGCAGTGTAATTAAAAGAAATTTAATTTCCCATTTTTATTACCAACTATGTGGCTTCTTTAGAATTAGAAATTCAAACTCATATTTCCTTTTAAATTCGTTTGTCCCCAAACAAGAATAGAACCGTTGGACAAAGTATACATATAATTAAATTAAATTAAACAGTCGGTGGGTCTCATGCATTATGCTATAGTACTGTAATGTAAATATAAACCCATCACCGTATCACCCACTGCATACATGGCCAAGAAAAAAACATAGCAAAAGAGTGCGTGATCCTCATCATAGCTTTGAAGCAACAACAACAACTAACAACAACCAATACCCAAAGCCCCATCTCACTACAGTTGCAGACCAAACCAGTAAAACCTCCATTTCCCACATTTTATAAACAGTTTTAAGCCAAAAGATCGACCCACTTGCCTTCCTCTACTAGCCCACCACTAGTTTTAAGCCATAGTTGTTTGTACACAGTACACCGTATAGTTTGAGCACTGCAAGTCAGCAACCCTGAAAAGGCGCCAACTTCCAACTATCTCGTACTCAGTCCTTAAAAAAGTAAACTGCTTTTGTTTGTCGAGTTTATACTTAGCCCGTGCCAGTTCTCTCTCTCTCTCTCTCTCTCTCTCTCTCTCTCTCTCTCTCTCTCTCTCTCTCTCCAACTGAATCCAAGGACAGACAGAGAGTGGTACCTACTATACCCAAAAATAAACATTATGGCAAAAGAGCAAAAGCGGGAGCCTGCAATCATCAACCCCCTGCAGGTCCAGGTATTTCCCTTCATTCTCTTTAATCTTTTTTATTTTCTTTTAAATCATTAAATCTCATTCTCTATTGGTTAATTGACTTAATTCACATTGGATTCATATATTTGGGGTCTTTTGGGATCTGGGTTTTCAGCTCATTGCATAAATGTGGCATTTCTTTTTCAGGATTTCTTTAAGAAATAAAACAAATTGTGTTTTCTGATATCTTCTTGCTGTTTATATGCTGGAATTGCAGGACAAAGAGGAAGACTTGTACCCCGGATCTGACGAGCTTGAGGCTCCTTTGCCTCTCACTGTTACTTCCCGGGTTAGTAACTTTTATATGCATTTACCAGAGGCAGGTAATGATAACGCTTTTGTTTGTTTTAAAAAAAAAAAAATAGAAAGAGGAAAGAGCAAATGGGAATCATATTTGTAAAGTTAGCATTCTTGGAATGCTGATGTTGTAATATAAATTTTCCATAGATGAAACAAAGATAGTGACTGAAGTTTAGAGAAACAAAGATGAAATTAAATTTAGTTGGGGTTGTATTGGGAATGCAGGTCTTGTATATGTTGGGCGACATTGCATCAGGGCCGGCGTATAGGATCACGCAATGGCTGGAGTTGGTCCGTAAACGTAGTGCCAAATATCATTCCTCTGGCTTCCCTTACCGCCCTACAAGGCTTGACACCATGCCTTCTAGGTTTGTTTCAATTTTGTTATCTTATGTGTTTCCCTTCTTTATCATTAGAATTTTGTTGTTGGTCAACTTTTGTGTTATAATTTGATAATGGACATAGATCAAGTCTTGTGAGTATTTTGTCTAAGCGAGTGCATCATTAAAAGGTGATTTTGGATTTTTTACGTATCACTTGAGGATAGAAGTACCTGTGTCCATTATTTCTGCCCTCAATAAGTAACCTTCTACTCACAAACTCTTGGAATACTATGTATGAGTATGGACTATGAAGTGCTACATGTAACAGTTAGATAAAAAACCATAACATAATAATTTGTGTTTTCATGCATTGAAATGCATAGTAACAACCTCTATAGAATGAAATTTCTGATTTTGCGTGGTAGTCATCTTGGTTGCCATTCAGTGCAGGAGAATCTATTGATGACTGGAAAGGTCCTCTGCCTTCTGAGCAAACCACAGAAGTCAATCTCTGGGAGAGACTTGGTAAAGCTGCTATATTGGACATTGAGTCAAGTTCTTTTTCCTGGGATAGGCTTTCTTCACTTCACCACACTGAACATAGTAGTAGCAATGAAAATTCTGAGGATGAAATGAATAAGGCTCTTGAGGTGTGTCATCTCTTTTAACTATAGTATATGGAACATCATGTTCCATTTACTGGATTGAATCAGAGAAGAAATATGTGCATTATTATTTATATTCTTATCTGCTGCCTCATATTCTCTTTCGTTGTGTGCATATAGGTCACTGTGAATTCAGGGGGAGTTGTCTTCTTTGCCCTATTCAACCAGCTAGGGAATGATGATGCTTTTCCTAAGGAAGCAGCAGCTGTCATAAAGATATCATCTTCAAGGATGGCCACACAATCTGAACGCCTTGGTTATGAATTTGCAAAGTGGCTTGGAATTCGAACTCCACAGGTTGTTCCTTGTCACTCCTGCAATCATATTATATTCACCATAATCAGTATTCTCTGTGTAATTTGTGTTTTCTTTTACCGATTTATTCTGTTGAATATTGCAGGCCAGAGTCATTCATAATCCTAGTCCAGAGTGGCTTCAGATGAAGGAAGCTGCAGAGAAAGCAAGAGAGGCAGCATGTTCAGAAGGAGATGAAGGTGGGGAAATGACATGTTCAGAACTTTTGGAAGCTCTTGAACTTAGCCGATGCCTTTTGCTCATGAGGTGAGGTCTAACTACAACCTTAATGTTTCTATTTTTTTATGTAACTGAGGTGTTAATGCTGCAGTATGAAATATTTGTGCTTCATTCACCATCTAGTGCAACTTTTTGTTGATAAAGGGATAGACAAGTCAAGTAATATAATAGCTTTTTAACTTTATTCTACTATATATTGGTCTGCATAGATGATAAGGTATTTTGCCTGAGCTTATTTACCCAATGCACTGTTGTTGAAGAGTTCAGTGTCATTTGACCAAGCATTTCCAATTTTCCATAGATTCCATGAGACTGTTACCTAGCATGCACATGACTAGTTAGAGCCATGGAAAAATGTTTGTGACTTTGTGTTGTTTTCTGGGGCCATTACACATACAGTTAAACATATTGCCTTGGTTTTCTAGATCATACTCTCTGGTCCCCATTCCTGTATATTTATAATAGCAATTAAATAAGGATGCATGATGTTCCATGATGTGCAGCTGTAGAAAATGATTCCCAGTAGATAACTAGATCTTTTATATGGTGTTATGAAGACCAAAGATTTCATTTTTGCAGCTATGTTCACGGGTCTCCTTTACTAGAAAACTCAACTGCATTTGAGTCAAGGGAAACTGCAGAAAAAATAGCAGCTGCTCTTGGTAGGATCTTGATGTTGGACCTTGTCATCAGAAATGAAGATAGGCTTCCTTGCCGTGAGCTCAGATGGCGGGGAAATTCTGCAAATTTGTTGTTGGCTGACAAAATGGCCTTTGCAAATATGGACAGATTTGAGGAAGCCTATGACTCTGCTATCAAGCGATACAGACCAAGAGTGATCAAAGCTCTTCAAAAGGATAGAAGGGCAACTTCAGTAGATAGCAGATTGGGTGCTCATAATTCAGGATTGGTATCTCAGACCTCTGATCTTTCAGATATTATGGAGTCGCCAAGATCTAGTCAGATGAGTTTAAAGAGTCAACTATCAGATGAATCAATGTTTTCTGATTTTCAGATTGTGGCTATTGATTCCGGTGTTCCTCGTCGACCTCCTGCTGGAAAACGTGCAAATGACCAGGAATTTTATCCTAAGTTGGTTGAGTTACTACTCAACAGTTCTGAATACTCCTCTAATCTGTTACATGACATAACAGGAGGAAAATTAGGACGTCTTCCCTTACAAGTTGCCAATGCTTCTGATACACGGGTGATTGAAATGACTTCGGTTGTTCAAGAATTCCGTAGTGGATTCAAAGCTGCTCTTAGGGATCTGCAGGGATTTCATATATTCTTACTCACACTTCACCAAAAACTGGATAACTTATTACGAGCATTTTTTAATATTATAGATAAAATATACTCAGGGGAGTCCGACAAAGAGGATTTGGTAGTTCCTGAGTCGCCCTTACATGCTGGTGTAAGTATTCGTTGTTCTTCTCCACCAAGTAAGGAACAGCTTGTTAATGAGAACCATCCAGATTTTAGTGATTCTGAATTGCAGAGAACTGCTATAAGGGCTTCATCTTCAGGAAATAAAGAAAGCTCAGACTCCAGCTCTCCCATGTCACGGGATAGTTGGCCGGGGAAGTGCTATAAAGGGAGTGTGGGTCTGCGTTTGACAGCAAAGCTCCGGGACTTCCATAAATATGCCAAGGTTTGGAAGTTTACTCAAGGAAAACTGAACTTTCTTATTACTTCATAATGTCTAAAATGAGTTGGGAAGTTTTCATCATTGAATTCATCTACTGATATGATTAATAGTCAATGGTATGCTATTCATATTGCGTGTTTTCAGAGAAACTGGGACTACTTTTCATTCTGGGATATGTTTTGAATATTAACCAAATTGTGTAATGGTTCGGATATTATTAAATGCAGATAATTTTTAGGGTGTAGCATAGAATCACGAATGAAATTGACTAAGCAGTGTCTTCTGTCTCAAAAATACATGCTATGCTTTGTGATGTTGATCTGTGGGCATATATATCTGTTATGATAGGTGACGTGATTAATTTTCCTAACATTTGTTTCAATCAAGGGAAATTATATGTTGATTCTGGAGTTGCTTTCTTCTCATGATACTGTACTAGATATTCTAGTTGCATGTATATCAGTCAAACATGTAGGAGATGAATATTTAGATAATCATGATGAGTTGGGGAATAAAGTCCATGCTATGTGGAACAGAAAGTCCTTTGTTAATACAATTTTTTTATAAGAAAAACAAACTTCAATATTGTAATGCTCAGGTCGATGCTGAATCAAGCAAAGAATTGGAACAGTGGAATGAAATGCTAAAGACCGAAGCTGTCAAACTCTGCAACGAGAACAATTTTAATGCTGGGTTTTTTGAGGGTAGTGACAATAACAGTGTTGTTGATGCTTATGAATTAAAGGTAAAATATATTATAATTCTATTCCACTATTTAGGGGGACATATTTCTGAGAAAAGCTTGCCCCACCTTTTTTTTTACTTTCCTTTCTTCTTCTTTTTTGAACATTTTCTCTATGACAGGTCAGACTTGAGCACATTCTTGAGAGGATTGCCTTGATATCTGAGGCTGCAAGTACAGAGAGGCCATCTTCCGTCACAAGTATCCTGTTCATTGGCGGGGCCCTGGCTGCACGATCTGTATTCACACTGCAACGCTTAGGAATTACTCACATATTGTGTTTGTGTTCCAATGAAATTGGACAAGCAGATTCTCAGTTTCCTGATCTATTTGAGTATAAAAATTTCTCTGTAAGTTCTCTTTCTCAACTGTTATTCCCATTGTTGGTTCACTTCATGTAGGGAATTATTTTGCTTATGTCCACATCCACATCCAAATAAGCCCATGTGAAGGTTCTCTTATAATATCTTTGCTCCCGAAAACATGTGCACATACTCTGTGTGTGTGTGTGTGTGTAAATATATATGCTATCTCCAAGTATCTTTAGTAAGATGAAAGGTTTTGTTGGATTTGGATCCCCAAATCTGCTTGTATTTTTTGTCTTCGTTAGATTTCTGGCACCTGCATTGTCCTGATTATATGCTATCTACCCCCTATGAACAGATATGTGACAATGAAGATTCAAACATCAGCAGTATCTTTGATGAAGCTTTCCATTTTATTGATCATGTTGAACAAATAGGAGGGAAGGTTCTAGTTCATTGCTTTGAGGGGAGAAGTAGAAGTGCCACGCTAGTGCTTGCATACCTAATGCTCAGAAAGTAAGTAAAACATTGTTGAACGTATATACTGATATGGAACATCCTCATAGACCTGTGTCCGTGAATTGTGATTTCAACAAGATTACTTTGAGAAATGCTTTGCTAAATAATCTTCTTCTTGTGGTGCAGGAATTCCACTCTATTAGAAGCTTGGAATGCTCTAAAGCGAGTTCATCGCCGTGCACAACCCAATGATGGGTTTGCAAAGATCCTATTAGATCTGGATAAGAAACTGCATGGGAAAGTTTCCATGGAGTGGCAACAAAGGAAGCCAATGATGAAAGTTTGCCCAATCTGTGGGGTGAATGCGGGTTTGAGTAGCAGCTCGCTTAAGCTTCATTTGCAGAAATCACACAAGAAACTATCATCAGGTAGTGTAGATAGTGCAATGACAATGGAAATACAAAAGGCTTTGACAGCACTAAAAATTAGTCGAGGTGGAAGCGTCAGCCCTACACAGAGGTCTCACTCAGATGTGGAAGATTAAGGATTCTCAAGCTTCTTATTAATTTCCATAAGGTGTTTTTGGAAAGTAAGGACTCGTGGTTGCATAATATAGCAGTCGTTCTTGTAGATATCTACAGAAAGATTGTTGAAGACTCTTGTAATGGAGCTTTAGCTCAGTATTTGGGAGTGGTGGTGGGGTTTATATATATCTGGGTTTCAAGTTCCATAGTAGTAGTATTTGTATCATCGAACTCGACCCAGCGGCTAGCATATCCAAAGGTATTGTATGTATAGTCCCAGTGAATTATGGGATGAATTCCCAATGTAAGTAATCGGCCATACCCTGCTTTTCATGTGTACATACTTGCGTATTGTGAAGAAATAACACTAAACTAATAGTTGGTACATGCTTGAATACGCAATTTTTAACTGAATTCGAGTGTAGGCTCAATCATTGACTGAACTTTGAGTCTAGGATGGTCTGATTCAACAAACAACTCGTTAAGAGGATGGCTACCTTAAGAAATGAATATCAACAACTTTTACCTTATAATATAAAGACTTCAGTCGCCTGTTAATGATTCACGTGAAATATGACCTGCTATCATTATTTAACATCACAGTCATAGAACATTATAACTCAACATCACAACGGAAGAATTGAGGAGTGAAGCAAGACAATTCTTTTATTAAAAAAAACCAGAATTCCCAAAACCAACTCTACCAGACAAGCTATGTAAAAGAAAAAACTGAGCCTACTATATTGCGAATGAAAAATGCATGCTATTCTTCTATATAACTGGTACAGCCTTGAACAATCAAGTCAACCATTAAACAAGCAGCTTTCAATTACCGCTACCAACTATTACTTTTTTAAGAAAACAACAGACTACCAATAATAAAAAAGTTCAAATGAAAAAAAAAAAAAAAAATACAGATATTGGCAAAAGGTTAACAAAAGTGGCTTATATTGTTAAGATTCAAACGGGAATTGCCTCTGGCAAAGACTCGGGAGAACCACTGCTACCATTGAGCACGGTCACATTGCCATCAGAATCAACATCCACGATAACTGAGTCGCCCTCTTTGATCTCCCTTGCAAGCATCTTCTCAGCCATGCTGTCCTCCAAAAGTCTCATTATGGCTCTTCTTAGAGGCCTTGCTCCATAGCTTGGGTTATATCCTTCGTCAACCACTCTATCCCTAAACCTCTCTGTCACTTGAAGCTCTATCTCTTTAGTCTTCAGCCTCTCGAAAACTTCCTTCAGCATTATATCTGCTATATCCTTGACCTCCAGCTTAGTGAGCTGCCGGAAAACAATCATTTCATCCAACCTATTTAAGAACTCTGGTCTAAAGTACTGTTTCAGTTCCTCTGTCACCAAGCTCTTTATTCGGTTGTAACTGCTATCCTTCTCATCATAATCAAGGTCAAATCCTATTCTCCGGCCTCCTTTCTCAATAACACTGCTTCCAACATTAGATGTCATGATCAGAAGTGTATTCTTGAAATCCACAGTTCTACCTTTGCTGTCGGTCAATCTTCCATCCTCGAGTATTTGAAGCATCATGTTGAAGACATCAGGATGAGCCTTCTCAATCTCATCAAAAAGCACCACAGTGTAAGGACGACGTCGAACAGCTTCAGTCAGCTGACCTCCCTCAGTGTAACCAACATAACCAGGGGGAGAACCGATGAGCTTGGAAACTGTGTGCCTTTCCATGAACTCACTCATATCAAGCCGAATCATGGCTTCTTCAGAGCCAAAGTAGTAAGCAGCCAAAGCTTTTGCCAGCTCAGATTTTCCAACACCAGTTGGACCAGAAAAGATGAAACTGGCAATTGGACGATTAGGATTCTTCAGTCCAACACGAGCTCGGCGAATAGCACGACTAATAGCCTTGACTGCTTCATCCTGACCAATAACCCGCTTATGAAGGGTCTCTTCCATCTTTAGGAGGCGATCCGATTCATCAGTTGACACCTTCTCAACTGGAATTCCAGTCCAGGAGGACACAATATGTTGAATATCGACTTCAGTCACGAGAGGACCTACATCCCCTGCCTCACTCTCCGCCTTGCTCATCTCCTTGCCTTTGTCAACAACAGCTGAGATCTGAGCCTTAAGGTCCATTTCTCTGTCACGTAATTCGCCAGCCTGTCCAAGAACTTATATTATCAGCTTAACCGATGAAAGCTTTTTCAAGCCACAGATTAACAGGTAACAATATTTTACATTATAAATTTACAATTAGAAACTCAAAAATTCTGATATGATTTTACTCTAAAAACCACTTGAAAGCTTATAGATATTGCTAGTAGCAACTTCTATTGATTCAATCCCCAAAATGATTTGGTTTTTTCACAATGGCTCTATCTGGTTCATCATCATGGAAATAATGGAAACATGTCATTTAGAATTCCAGCATGCATAGTAATGCAAAGCACAGTTAGCAGCATAAATTTGTACCTTCTCAAAGTCTTGGCTTCGAACAGCTTCATTCTTCTCCTTAGTGATCTGCCTCAGTTCTTTCTCAAGCTCCCTTGCTTCTTCAGGTAGCTGCAAAGAACATATAACATGCTCCCCATCAACTCAAAAAAGCCCAACAATAAAAAAAAACTGGCTGTCTGAACGAAAAAGTGAGGTCATACCTGTGCATGACGAAGCCGAACACGAGAACCAGCTTCATCAATCAAGTCAATTGCTTTATCAGGCAGAAAGCGATCACTGAAGTATACACAATTATCAATTAGAACAAAACTATTCAATTGTATATCCATAGGGAAAGGAAGAAGTAGCTAGCACCAGTAAAAACAAACAAACCAAAAAGATGGGAGTAAAAAAATCGCCATAAAGATACTAAATGAATACTTAAGATGCCGATCACTATTCAAGGAAGCTAAACTTCCTGTAAGATAACAATGTTTATACAATCAAAAGTGCACTTATCACTGAATTTGGCATTCATACACATAAAGTTCTTCACTTTAGCTACACAATTCATCCACAACAGGATGCACACTGTAATTATTCTTTCGATCAATAAATTTCCACTGATTTATTCTTCAAATCAGTAAAAATTAGGCATGCCATGCATACTCGATGTAAAGCAATGAAAAGCAACTTTACATAGTAGTAGGGATGCAAAATTGAGGCATATAAAGGGCAACCTACCTGATGTACTGGTATGATAGCTGTGCAGCCGATACCAGGGCTTCATCAGTATAGCGGAGCTTGTGGTGAATCTCATACCGCTCTCGAAGCCCTCTCAAAATCTGTATGGTTTCGTCCACAGTTGGTTCAGGAACTTTGACTGGTTGAAATCGTCTTTCCAAGGCTGGGTCTTTCTCAATGTGCTTTCTGTATTCATCTAGTGTTGTGGCCCCAATGCACTGCAGCAATAGAGATAAAACTTACTATTTGAAACCAATATGCAAGCCTCAGTAAACTACTATACTGTAATAAGCACATAATTCCTAAACCATCAGGAATTCTATGACCAAAAAAAAGGATCATCAGGAATTCCATGATCTTCTCAAAATCAGGAGAACAAAGAGCCCATGACAAGAACATAATCTCAACCCCCAGACATCTAGTTAACAAAGAGATTCATATATAATATAACAGCACACTTGATTCAGTACATAACAAAAAAAGAAACAATGGTTATGTTCTTTCTGTCCATACATCATACTGAAAAAATTACCTGCAGTTCACCCCTTGCAAGAGCTGGTTTTAATATATTTGCGGCATCAATTGCCCCTTCTGCTGCTCCTGCTCCAATTAAAGTGTGCACTTCATCAATAAATAAAATGATCTCATCACTTTGTTTGATTTCCTCCATTAGCTTCTTTAATCTTTCCTCAAACTCTCCACGGTACTTTGTACCAGCAACAAGGAGACCCATATCGAGAGTAATAACCTAAAAAAAAAAAGTGACATAATTCATAACACTGCTTTCCAAGGTATTAAAGGATGATATAAACAGGATCAAAGAAAACCCAAGAGTTGAACATATAGCGCCTAGCCTTTGCGCCCACACACCCAATGTTACATTATAAATAAACTCACACACACCTTCTTTCCCTCTATTGTTTCAGGGACATCACCAGTTGAAATCCGTTGAGCAAGTCCTTCTGCAATTGCGGTCTTCCCAACACCAGGTTCTCCAATGAGGCAGGGATTGTTCTTAGTCCGCCTACCCAAAATTTGGACAACACGTTCTATTTGTGGTTGTCTTCCAACCACAGGATCCAACTTACCCTGAGAATACAAGAAAAATATCTTAAGTAAGAAGCCTTTACACAAAAAAGCAGCACATTCTACAACTGGCATAAAAGATTAAACAAATAAAAAAATGGAGTGTTTCAACCTACCTCTTCTGCTAGCTTAGTCAAATTGGTACCATACTCCTCTAGAGTAGGCATCTTATTGCCACTGCTGCTTCCTCCAACACCAGCACCAACAGCTTCTGTGCTCTCACCCACCATACGAATAACCTGCATGTACCACGAAAGTTTTTCATGGTTACTTTCTTATAATGAATTTCTTTAAAAGAAATATAACTAAATAAGGATGCTATCTTGCCTGAGTGCGAATGTTACTAGGGTCGGCACCTAAATTCTCAAGAACACGAGCTGCTACACCCTCGCCCTCCCGAAGCAGTCCCAGAAGCAAGTGCTCAGATCCAATATAGTTATGGCCTAAAATGAAAATAAATCATTTATGGTCTATTCAGTTAACTTAAAAACATGAATATAAATCATTTCAGAGAAGCAACCACTTTTTTTTCTTTATAGGAATAAGCAAATGCTTACCAATTTGCATAAAGATAAAAAGGGGTGATCAAGAAACTCAGATTTACATAGGAAATAAACATGAATAGACAATTGATTTAACAGGGATTGAATTAGTTCTGCCGCAGTCAACCAAATCCATGCTACTAATTTTAATTCAAATATTGCAACATTTCCTTTAATGACCTACTTTTATCTTCAATTTCATGTAAGGACCCCACAAGGTGGTGCAATTAAAATGTTGGTCAACTCCACAAGGATTATGTTGGATACCATACAGTCCATTTACCTTGCTGTACCTACTTTAAGTGAGGGCTTACACATCAAAATTACCAGAAAGACCAAGAGAATATAAGTAGGATTCCCTTAAATTAAAAAATGGATGCTTCTTATTCGAGAGCAGGAGAAAGAGAAAGAAATGTACCAAGTTGGCGAGCTTCCTCCAGTGACAGCTCCAAAACTCGCTTTGCACGAGGAGTGAATGGAATTTCAACGGCAACAAATCCACTACCCCTTCCAATTATCTTTTCCACTTCAACCCGTGCATCTTTGAGATTGATTCCCATTGATTTTAGAACCTTTGCAGCAATACCAGTTCCTTCACCAATGAGACCCAATAGAATCTGTTCGGTTCCCACGAAATTGTGGCCTAGTCGCCTTGCTTCCTCTTGAGCAAGCATAATTACTTTAATTGCTTTTTCGGTGAAGCGTTCAAACATGGCTTTAGGCACACATCTGCTAGCTCTTTGACGCCTGGAGGAGATTGCAACTCGCACCTTAGATAAGAAGTCCACTTGCCCGGGCTTGGCCATAATATCTACAGCATTAACGCTTCGAAGTCCAGAGAAACTGGACATTCTCAATCCAGGTGCTCGTAAATTACACATCATCTTGGCTGCCCTTTTGGCATTTCCAGATCCTTTAGATTGACCAAGCCTTCGCCCAGCAACAACACCGGGGATATTAGTTGACTGAACCAGAACCCTAGCCATGATGCCAACCGTCTGCATTTGGCAACGACCAGTATTAAATTTACTTGACAATTTGACACATTCATAGAGACAGAAAATAAAGAAAACAGATTGCACCAACAACTTAGCACTTATGTTCCACATTCATATGGGCAAAAAATAAAATAATAAACAGAAAAATGTGTTTTTTTGAACATCATGGTCTACCAAAACCAGCATAGAAGTGATTAAGCAAGTTCAACAACAAATCTAATAACAGTTAGGAGCGGTTACCCAGGAGCTTAAGTTGCGAACTCCCTTGGAAAAAGTTCAGAAACAAAGCAATCGTAAGAATAACGAAGGATATACTATCAGCGATATATACACCAACAAAACCACAAATCAAAGAAATCCAACCATAAAAGCTCAAAGACACAACCTTTAATATTAAATACCCAGATTATAGTGAACAAATACTTGAGCAAGAGCTCAAAGTCAAAGCAACGTATCAATTTATGAACATAACCCATCACCACAATACCAACAAATTCAAAACCTGAGCATCAAAAGACAGTTTCTTTTTGGCATAGATAAGAATCATCGATTAAAAGGGGGATAGAACACTAAATTCAAAGAACAGAAGAAAACCCAAAAACCCTAATTTTCAAACTGAAATGAAAGCTTACCTAAACAAATGTAAATGAAATCTCCAGATGAGCTTCCAATAAAACAAATGTAAATGAAATTTGCAGAGAAAGATAGAGAGAGAGAGAGAAGGAGATAGGGGAAGAGAGGGTCTTTCTTCAGAGAGAAGAGAGAGACCCTATTCTTAGTATTCTATGGTCGGCCGAAGAGGAAGAGATAGGTGTGGTCTTAAGAAGCTCGCTCTCTCTCTCTTGCTTCTTCTCTATAAATTGATAAATCAATCTATCTATCTAATCTATTTTGCCTTTTCTATTTGAAACTGCATGAACCTTCGTGCACCGTCGCGTACCGAATAAGCTACACGACACACTTGCTACCTACGTCCCTGATTCATCAACGCCACCAGATCGCGCCACGTCGTCGCAAGTGTGAGATTATAGCTCCGAGTGGGCCCACCGGGATTATCTGTAAGTCAATGTTGGCACAGTCCCTATCTTGCCCCGAGATATTTCGCTGGATGACTGTTTTGCACTTAAAGTGCTACGCCTCATTCGCCAAAACCAATCAGTTGCATGAATATCAATACGTCATACGTCGCTTTAAGCCTTGTAGCACAGCCGTACACGAGACCAGTTGCTTAAGTTTTTTCCTATTTTATTTTAGTGTAATTTACACTCCAATTTTAAGTTTTTATACTAAACTTATATGTACCCATTTTTCCATTGGTTGCTAATTTTCAAGTAACCTCTAAATATACGACCACTCATAAACCACTATAATTTTTAGTCCTTAGAACTAAATTTGACAATTTTCTTCTGTTTTATAAGTTTATATTTGAAAAATAGATAGGGTGAATATTACTAATATTGTAATGGAAAAATTAGAAATTCAATGGAGGAGTTTGAGGCCTGTTTGACAAATTCCAATGATTAGGATGTGTTTGACGGTTTGTAACTTCGTAACTTTGTATATCTAAAAATATCAAACAGTAGTAAGGCCTATTGGGTCGGCAGCCTTAATTTTGGCCTTGTTGTAAGTCCAACGACCATAATTATGATTTTTTCCATTTTATTCTTCTTTTTGTGTTTCAAACCTTTGTATTTGTTCTATGGACAGAGACTTGTATTATCAGTACATTGTTTTGTAGGCTTATGGGATGGCGGATTTGGGCTATTGGGCTTTCGGGTACCCTCCAGCCCAGATTGGCAAAGCTTTGTTTAAGGACTTATTACAATGAGAAAACTGAAAGTTAGTCCATTTAGGGTTCATGCTCTTCATGTTTTCTGTGGTGCGGGATTCAAATGCAGGAGGAATGTGAGATGTGAGAGAGTGTTCGAATGCTCACACACATCCCGCATTGTAGAAAAATTCATTGATTGAGGCTAAAAGGCCCAAAAGAACAAACTAGCCCAACACTACCCTGAACCAAGCACACCAGAAAGGTCTGCATTAATAAAATCTCTACTCTGGGCCTCAAAGACATACAGCCCAAAGGAAGGTCGAAGCTCAAACTAACCAATCTATCAGCCACAAGGTTTTGTTCCCTGTAGATGTGCTTTACAGTTAAACTCCAGTCTTTGCATAAAAATGCTCTGCAACTCCAAATAAGATTATGCAAAGGGTGAGAGGCAGTTTGAATTCTGATCAAACACATAAGAGCATCTCCATATTTCCATCACAAATACCAAAGAGATATGGCAAATTTGATGTCCCGGTTTTTTTCTTGTCATGAGATTCAGCCTTCATCCTTAGATTAGTGTAGAGAGCCAATCAAAGAAGACAAGGAGAATGTATGAGCAACATATGTGGCATAGTCTAGAGCATACCAGGAAATCCAATGTTCTTTGTCAAAGCAGGACATATAGGCAGAGCTGTCTTTTGAAAGCATAAAGCATTTAAAGCTTATTAAACTTGTATTCAGTTTTTTTCTTTTTTGAACAGCATTATACCCTTGATAACTTCAACAATTATAACAGTTTCTGTGTTTGGTATATTCTTTAACACAGTTGCTGTTCAATTAAGATTTTCTCAAAACATTTAGCAGCTATTTTAACTTTCGAAAACCACTGCTACCATTGAGCACAATCACATTGCCATCAGAATTGACATCCACGATAACTGAGTCACCCTCTTTGATCTCCCTTGCAAGCATCTTCTCAGCCATGCAGTCCTCCAAAAGTCTCATTATGGCTCTTCTTAGAGGCCTTGCCCCATAGCTTGGGTCATATCCTTCCTCAACCACTCTGTCACTCGAATCTCTATCTCTTTAGACCTCAGCCTATTGAAAACCTCCTTTAGCATTATATCTGCTCTTTCCTTTACCTACATCTTAGTGAGCTGCCGGAAAACAATCATTTCATCCAACCTATTTAAGAACTCTGGTCTAAAGTAGTGTTTCAGTTCCTCTGTCACCAAGCTCTTAATTTGATTGTAACTGCTGTCCTTCTCATCCTAATCAAGGTCAAATCCAATTCTTCTGCCACCTTTCTCAATTACACTGCTTAGATGTCATGATCAGAAGTGTATTCTTGAAATCCACAGTTCTGCCTTTGTTGTCAGTCAATCTCCCATCCTCAAGTATTTGAAGCATCATGTTGAAGACATCAGGATGAGCCTTCTCAATCTCATCAAAAAGCACCAATGTGTAAGCTGACCTTCCTCAGTGTAACCAACATAACCAGGGGGAGAACCAGTGAGCTTGGAAACGGTGTGCCTTTCCATGAACTCACTCATATCAAGCCGAACCATGGCTTCTTCAGAGCCAAAGTTTTTGCAAGCTCAGATTTTCCAACCCCGGTTGGACCAGAAAAGATGAAACTGGCAATTGGACGATTAGGATTCTTGAGTCCTACACGAGCTCGGCAAATAGCACGACTAATAGCCTTGACTGCTTCATCCTGACCAATAACCCGTTTATGGAGGGTAGCTTCCATCTTGAGGAGGCGATTTGATTCATCAATGGACACCTTGTCAACTGGAATGCCAGTCCAGGAGGACACAATATGTTGAATATCCACTTCAGTCACTATAGGACCTACTTCCCCTGCCTCACTCTCTGCCTTATTCTTCTCCTTGTCTTTGTTAACAACAGCTGAGATCTGTGCCTCAAGGTCCATTTCTCTGTCACGCAATGCCCCAGCCTGTCCAAGATCTTGTGTTGTCAGCTTAACCGATGAATAAAGCTAAATTAAGCCACAGATTAACATGCGAAGCACATTCAGCAACAACAAAATTTTACCTTTTCAAAGTCTTGGCATCGAACAGCTTCATTCTTCTCCTTAATGATCTGCCTCAGTACTTTCTCAAGCTCTCTAGCTTGTTCCACACAACATATAATATGGCCCTATTAACTCAAAGAAGCCCAGGTATTAAAAAGACTGGCTGACTGAACTAGAAATTGAGGTCATACCTGTGCATGACGTAGCCTAACTAGAGAACCAGCTTCGTCCAGCAAGTCAATTGCTTTATCAGGCAGAAAGCGATCACTGAAGTAACACAATTATCAATCAGAACAAAATTATTTAATTGTACATGCCCGTGATAATTGCCATAAGGATTCTAAATGAGTACTTAAGATGCCCACCACTAATCATGGATGCTAAAATTTCAGTTAAACAACAATGTTTATGCAAATCAAAAGTGCACTTAACACTGAAATTTGGATATTCATGCACATAACACTTAACAAGATGCATACGTTACTTACTCTTCAAATCAATATATTTCCATTGGTCTATTCTTCAAATCAGTAAAAAATATGCATGTCATGCAAACCTGAAAATCAACTTTACCAGTAAAATGAAAAGCAACATTGCATAGTAGTAGGGAATAGGGATGCAAAAATAATACATATAAAAGGCTGCCTACCTGATATACTGGTGTGATAGCTGTGCAGCAGATATCAGGGATTTATCAGTAAAGTGGACCTTGTGGTGAATTTCATATCGCTCTCGAAGCCCTCTCAAAACCTGCATGCTTTCGTCCACAGTTGGTTCAGGAACTTTGACTGGTTGGAATCGTCGTTCCAAGGCTGGGTCTTTTTCAATGTGCTTTCTGTATTCATCTAGTGTTGTGGCTCCAATGCACTGCACCAATAGATCGAGATAAAACTTACCTATTTGGATCCAATATGTAAACAGCAGTAAGCTATTATAATGTAGCAAGCACAGCAATCCTGAATCATCATGAATTCCAAGATCCCAAAACCAGAACATAAATGTAAAGCTAAACCCCCAGACATCAAAATCTATAGCTGCTTCCTCCAGTTAACAAATATATATATATATGTATATATTTAATAAATCATTCAACTTGATTTTACCTGCAATTCACCTCTTGCAAGAGCTGGTTTTAATATATTTGCAGCATCAATTGCCCCTTCTGCTGCTCCTGCTCCAATTAAAGTGTGCACCTCATCAATAAATAATATTATCTTATCACTTTGTTTGATTTCCTCCATTAGCTTCTTTAATCTTTCCTCAAACTCTCCACGGTACTTTGTACCAGCAACAAGGAGACCCATATCCAAAGTTATGACCTAAAAAATGGCAAGGGGAAAAAGAATTACATGTTTTATTACATTACATTAATTTCCAAGAGGTTTAAGGAAGATATTTGAGAAAGTCATAGCAAGACTAGAGGAACATCAACACACAGCATGTAGAAATTAGAAGTATAATACATAGAAGACAAAATCCTATCTAACTTACAGAGAAGACAGATTCAAAACAATCCTAAGATAATGATAATATAACTAGAGTATCGAAATAGTTGAACATGTTAGATTGTAAATAAACTCTCACACACGTTTTTTCCCTCTACTGTTTCAGGAACGTCGCCACTTGCAATACGTTGAGCAAGACCTTCTGCAATTGCAGTCTTCCCAACACCAGGTTCTCCAATGAGGCAGGGATTATTCTTGCTACACCCTTGCCCTCCCGAAGCAGTCCCAGAAGCAAGTGCTCAGTTCCAATATAATTATGGCCTAAAATTCATCATTTATGGTCTCTTTAGTTAACCCCAAAAATGAATATAAATCATCTCTGAGAAGCAAAAACCGTTATTCTTTATAAGAATAAGAAAACACACCCTTACCAATTTGCATAAATATCAAATGGATGACAAAGAAACTAGGATTATATAGGAAACAAACATAAATAGACCACGAATTTAACAGAGGTTGAATTGATTCACACGGAAACAGTCAACAGAGTCCATGCTACTAATTTGTCTTCAATTTTTTGGATGGAATCCCCCACAGTGTTCTTCAATTAAAATGTTGGTCGACCCGAGTAGGATTATGTAGGATACTAGTTTTTTTATTTGGTCGAATTCTTATTAGTTTCTATCATTGTTTTCAAAGGAATTTAGATAACAGGAGAAGGAGAAAGAAGCGCTACCAAGTTGGCGAGCTTCTTCCAGTGACAGCTCCAAAACTTGCTTTCCACTAGGAGTGAATGGAATTTCTCCACCAACAAATCCACTACCCCTTCCAATGATCTTCTCCACTTCAACCCGTGCATATTTAAGACTAATTCCAAAAGATTTAAGAACCTTGGCAGAAATGCCAGTTCCTTCACCAATAAGACCCAAAAGAAATTGTTCCGTTCCCACATGATTGTGCCCGAGTCGCTTTGCTTCCTCTTGTGCAAGCATAATTGCTTGAATTGATTTTCCTGTGAAGCGCTCAAACATGGCCTTAGGCACACATCTGCTAGCCCTTCGACCCGGCTTTGAGGAGATTGCAATTCCCACCTTAGAATACAAGTCATGAGCAGGTCTACTAGCCATAAAGTCTAAAGCATTAACACTTCGGAGTCCTGTCATTCTCAACACAGGTGCTCGAAAATTCGACATCATCCTGGCTGTGCTTTTGGCATTTCCATACCCTTTAGATTGGCCAAGCCTTTGGCCAAGAACGACACAAGGAACCTTAGTTGACTGAACCAGAATCCTAGCCATGATACCAAATTAAAGAACGTAGTGGGTGAGTAAATGGCAAATACCAGTGACGACCAGACCTGGAATTTCACACAAGACTAGTAGCCGGAGGGAGATTCTCCAGCTCCACTCCTTGTTGAAAATAGAGTGGAATAGAGTGGGATAGTACGCTTCAAACTCACATTCATAGAGACACAAAAAATTAAGCAAATCATATTGCGCCAATAACTTGGTACTCAAGTTATTGTTTGTTGGGCCTCTTTTGGTCTCTGTCTCAGTTCGTTTTCTTTGGGCCTTTTGTTGTATTTTGGGAAGGCCTAGTAAGCGTAGGCTGTGTCCTCTTCCATCCCTATCTTATTGGGCCTTTCTATTGTATTTCAACCCTAATCCAATGAAAGTTATGTTGGTCTCCTCCAGCCGAGATTGGCAAGGCTTTCTTCTGTTGTGATTCCTAGACTAAAGGTTTCTTTGGCCTTAAAAGCGTTTCCAAATAGTTAAAAATGTTTTTGCTTATGTTCTAGCAAAAGTGCTTCTTCCAAATAGTTAAAAATGTTGGTCTCAAACAAGTCCTAAAATTATGTAGGAATGAAAATTATTTTTTCCTTATTTGGGAAAGGGGGATTGAACTTGGATACAGTGACAAATTCAATGATCCTTCCAAGTTCCAATTGGATTACCCAAATAAATAAGGTTTCGTAGATGTCTAAGGTTATCCGTAAGTAAGTTGGCAATTAAATTGTGATTTAATTTTGACAAGAAAATGTTCCACTTCCGATGCTAATTCATAAAAGTGGGTTTTATTATTGATGTAGGACATAATCTTCTCTTATTAGATAATTTGACTCATTATCATTGTGTTGCCAACTCTAAATTCGGAGCACATATTCAAATTAACAGTCCAATAAATGGGAATCATAACTCCAATAGCATATAACATTTACCTCACATTCAAGGTCAAAATTTGAACCTCCCCTTCTTTATTTGGTCTATTTTGTACCCAAAAAAGAAAAAGAAAATCAACATCATAACATGTTAGAGTTCAGATATTTCTCTTATTGTGGCTGGTTTTATCATGACTACATGTTTCATGGCAGAAAAGGGCATGGTTATTGTTCCTATATTGGTAAAAGGAGTGTTTGTGTTGAAACTTGAAACTCAAAGTGCATGAGCGTATATGTTTTTAGGGACATAGTGCATGCGGTGTCCGTGTAAATGTAATTAAGCCAAGGCGTACAAAAGTTGATAGCCATCGCAGTTGTGATATGTATGAGAGTAAAAAGAACGTTTCCCTTGCAAGTAATATGGGGTAGGGTAACCCCACAAATTAAGGGCAGTCTTTTATGCCAATGTCCCAAACTCACGAGGATGCTCAAGGAATATTAAAGGCAGCTTTCCTTCCCTAGCCATGGCAGAGCCACTCCCAGCTGCAACTTAATTAAAATTCTTGTCTCACTCTCTTTGCTCCTTGGCATCTCTTCCATTTAACATTGATTACACTTTCATTGTGGTCCATATTTCCACTTGAGATATGTTATATATTATAGATTTAGTGGGTCCATATGATATAAATAAGGTTTTCTAGCTACTTTCAATACACTTATTTATATGTAGTACTCCTCAATTGGGACTGAAGGAAATGAATCTCTTGTGCTATGTTGTTTGATAAGCATTTGGATCTAAGATTTAAATAATTTTTGAAGTTAACCTTTGTCACCCTACGTGTTAGTTACCAAATAAGAAGCGTACGTTATGTAATTTGAATGGATGGGTTTTGGATTGCAAGTCGGGTGAGTTGAAGAGTCGATTCAAATTTGATATTAATTTAACCAGTTGTTGTTGATGCTCAAAAATGGTAAAGCAGTCAACGTCGAGTCGAACCACGTAGGCCCGTTGACCCACCACCGAGTGAATGACACGTCGAAGTGGGGCAGGAACGAGTAGCTGGGTCCGACTGGTGAGTAATGAGAGAGAATGATATCCAAAGCACTCTGCGCAAGTACACAAAAGTGAGCGGGAAGGACACCGGTGTGGTGCCGGCCAAAGCTTCTCCGACGCTCAAGTTAGTGTTCAGAGAGATCTGAGAGCATAGTGAGTGAATAGTATAATATTGATTGTATCGTCTCTTGTGACAAGAAGGTACCTCTTTTATAGTACCTTTGGAAGAGTGTCAACCAATCCGATGATGACACGTGCCCCTTGTGATGACTTGCACTGTAGGAGCGCCACGTGGCACCGGTCTCAAGGATCCGAGAAAGTTGACACGAGTCGGGGGCCTAGGAGGCTGGAGCTTAGGAGGCCGGAGCCTAGAAGGTCAAGGCCTAGGAGGCCGGAGCCTAGCGGGGGCTTAGCTTTTGGGTCTAGGCCCAAACGACATGATGTTAAGCCTTGTGTGACTTGTCGTTATGCCCAGACGATTAATCATACGAACAGTTGTAAATTCAAATTGAGAATATGAGTTAGAATTTAAGTAGAGAATTTGAGTAAATTCAAATTGAATTGAGACAGTCGAACTTTCAAACTCAACTCAATCATAATTTATTTGGATCAGTAATTTTTAAAGTTGTGCGAACTCACCCAAGTTTAATTTCAAGACAAATTAGGATTGACGCATCCAATTGCTACTGTCCTTTCCAACTTTGCTTGACATAATGAAAAGAAAAAACATAGTAAAAGAGTTGATCTAAATGCAATCATGTCACATCAATCACTGAAAATTTCATAGAGAACATGTACATTAATAGGACAATATAATGTATGTGACATATCATCTCAATTGCTATATTAGTTTATAAGACAATTTTTATAAAAATCTTTGTAGATATATGTAAGATTGTCCGAAAAAATGTTGATAAAATTTGAGCCACCCAGCTGAGAGTTTGATTACTACTTGGGAAAGATGAAATGGCACTAGACAGACCAAGGGGCAAGGGCAAAGAGATGGGGAAGTAACCGTTGAGCAACCACAGATCCTGGAAAGAGAAAAAGAAAAGTGAATGAGAAAGAGAGGTTCGATTGGGTAGTAGGTGGCGGTGAACAGAAAGACATCACGAGATGCTTGGGTTTCCTTTTACATCAACCATATCATCCTCTGAAAATTATTCCCTCTGGAGCTACAAGGAACTACGTACCTCCTGGCTGCTCTAATCCCATCCCCATCTCTCTTCACAGCTCTTGCTATTTAATTGTGTCTCAACCATATATTTGAATCTCTAAATTCAAAGGTCAAATAAAGGCTACAATTACAAATCGGCTTTTGGACCTTTTTTTTTTTTTTTTTTTGGTAACCGATGGTATTTTGGGCCAGATTTTGTGTACCAGACTAATTTCTTGGCCAGTAAAAAACAAGCAATCCATGCCAGGTTTAGGAAATTCACAAAAAATTTTACCTCCCTTACTGCCTGACTCTAAGAGTCTAAATGAAAACTCAAACTCAGATACATGAATTTATAACTACACCTCCAAACCAACTCCTCTAATACGTTGGAGTTGGCTTTTGGACCTTTTAGCAAAGATATCAATATTAACTTGGATATATATATATATATTATTGGTTCATTACATAATTGGTTTTTGAGATTCAATAATTGTTTAATATAGTATTAAAGTCTTGAGTTCGAATTCTAGAATCCCCAAATCCCCACTTGTTTGTTAGTTTGTAAGGTACAAGGTGGGGTTGCATGTCTTTCTATGTCTTCATTTTTCTTTTTCTTCAACGGGAATATAAGTGAAAAAGAGTGTTAGTTAGATGTATATTATTTTACCATTTTTTATAGTCTAAATTTGGCTTTTTTACCTAAATACCACTTGAACTACAGAGGGTGTGCTCTCATACTACCCAAACTTTTTTTCTTGCCACTTGAACTACAAAGGGTGTGCTCTCATACTACCCAAACTTTTTTTCTTGCCAATTTATCACCTGAAATTATCAATATATGCTAATTTACCACCTAATATCCATTTTTCTGTTAAATCATCAAAAAATTTCTTAAACTTTCCATTTTGTCCTTGAATACAATAAAAAAATAATATTATTTTTAAAAAAATTTAAAAATATAATTATAATAAAAAACTTAAAAACTAAAAATAGAAAATAAAAATACCCTTTTTTTAGGGGGTTTACTTAGATTTTTTTTTAATATTTAAAATGCTTTTATCATATAAATTGACAAAAATACCTTTGAAATAAATAGAAAATTTAACTAAAGTGACGGTAGGTGAAAGATTGGTCAATATGTGAAAGTTCAGGTGGTAAATTAATAAAAAAAAAAAATTTGGGTGATATTCGAACACACCCTTTATAGTTCAGATGGTATTTAAATAAAAGAGCCTCTAAATTTTAATAAAATAATGAACATGGGACAAATAGTAAGCTTTTTCGTTCTAAATTTCAACCCTCACAAATCTAAAACTGTTCACAATTGATGGTAAAGGGTGTTACAGTATTTATTATGTTAGACTCCTGAGAATCGCGCCCATTGACCATGTCATTAAAACAAACAAATGGTTGTTGAAACGGGCATCATCTTTATTAATTAGCATAACCTGTAATTATAGTCGTATCCAATAAGATCAGAAAATGAGCTTGCAGAGTGATTAGATTAGCTTATTAAACTGGCTGGCAGACACTACAAAATTTCCCAAATATGCAACATTCATTTTGTGCCTTAACGTTTAACATCTCAAACACTTCAAAGCACATTTCTTCTAACATGTAATGTAATGTTGACAAGTATTGGGGCACGTAGCTGCAAATAAAATGTATAGTTGTTCACTGCTTAAAGGAAAAGGGAAAATATATAACATGTTCAAATTCAGCAAATAAGTCCAGCAAAAAAAGAAAAGAAAATATGTTGCAGCAAATAACATGTTCAAACGCAGCAAATAGCTTATCATGTTGTGAATAGGACAAGTACTATCTGGGACCACACTGACCACGCCTTAAATACCCTTCAGTCTATCCTTCTCATTTCTCATAACAGGACATTGGCTTTTATTGACACAAAATTTGAAGTAAAGAGATGAAACTAGCTATCACTATTTTCCTTAATTAATTTACTGCAATAACATTAACGCTCTTCATATTTTGCATGCTTACAATATTTATATATAAAAACAAAATGCTTGTAAAACTCTAGTTTTGAAAATTTGAAATAGTCGATTCCAAAATGGTTTTGACATCTATGTTGGTCAAGTTTAACATGTGAAACTTATGAACTCTTGGGATTAATAAAAAGAGGCTTCGAGATAAGGAAACCAAAGGAGTGAAGGATAATAGTTGTTACCTTCATAGCATTTAGTCTACATATATTCAAATAATTAGTATTTGGTCAAATTGGTGTTTTTTTTCGTAATGTTAAAGAGGTTTCAAGTTTAAATTTCTCCTCCCTTCCACTTTCACGGTCAAAAAAGAAAAAAAGAATATGTTAGTAACCCTAAGAGTTAATTAACCAAATGCACTAATGACCATGACCCATAGATGTAATAAAAGAGGGAAAGTATCATTATCTTTGGATTATGAAAATGATATTTGCATATTGTCCTATTGAATTATGAAATAATGTTTTTTTCCTACTTTCGCACACAGGAAACATGTGCAATATGGTGAGTTATGTAAACAAGAGTATAGTGCATTGTGCATTGGTTGAAAGATAAAAGGTTTTTTTTTGAAAAAACGAATTCACTAGACTAGTGGGACAATGTATAATTCTTAGGTTTTAAAACTATTAGTAAATTACTTTTAAAATGGTGAAGTATACTAAACATTGCTCTAACAATGATTACAAACACCATACACATAACCAACGCACACTGCAATAGAGATTATGTAGAAAGAAGGAAAGTAATCTGAGCGTAACGACTTACCAAAAATCCAAAAGAAGTAACTAAAACGAATGAATAATTTCAAAGTGTGTAATACAAAATTACCATGTTATTCTTAACTTTTAAACCCAACCCACAGTACGGTATCAATATGCACACTGCAATAGAGATTATGTAAAAATAAGAAAAGTAATCTGAACGTAACGACTTACCAAAGATCCAAAAGAAGTAAGTAAAAAGAACAAATAATTTCAAAGTGTGTAATACGAAATTATCATGTTATCCTTAACTTTTAAACCCATCCCGTAGCACGGTATCAATATAGTGAGTGGGACAAGGGTATAGTGGATTTGTTGAAAGATAAAAAACACGTTAAAAAAAGAATTCACTAAATTAGTGGGACACAATGTATAATTCTTAGGTTTTTAAACTCTTATTAAGATTACTTAAAAAATGATGAAGTATACTAAACGTTTCTCTAATAATGATTACAAACACTATACACGTGAACTCGAAATGCAAAAACCGAATTCACTAAAATAGTGGGATACAGTGTATAATTCTTAGGTTTTTAAATTATTATTAAAATTACTTAAAAAATGGTGAGATATTCTAAACGTTTTTTTAATAATGATTACAAATACTTTACATGTGACTAGCGCAAAATTCAATAAAAGTTACGTAAAAAGAAAGAAAGTAATCTGCGCGTAACGACTTGTTAAAAAAAGTAAGTGAAACGAACGAATTAGTTAAAAACGGGTAGTACAAAATTATTGTATTACCCTTAACTTTTAAACTTAACCCGCGGCGCGCGGTATCGATACAATGGGTGGGGCAAACCTATTACCAGTAATTTGTAATTAGGATTCACTAATGTCTGTAATAAAGAGAACTCCTCTCCTCTGTTCATACTTCATACTTCATACTTCATGGGCTACTTATAGGAAGAAGAACTCACACTGAAAAAAAAAAAAAAAAAAAAACCTTATATACATAATAAGTAGCAGTTGGGATTTCTGCAATTACAGAAATGCAGATTGGCTGTGGTAGTGTGAAAGGCTGAGTGGTGTTATGATGCTTATCCTGAGTTGCTAACCGTAATCATCATCATATAAGTACAAATTGCTGATAAGGTGTAGTGATTAGTGTAACGTTCCAAAGGCTAGCGTGTCAAACATTGGCCATAAAGCCAATGCCCTTTTCCCTCTGCAACGTCCATTTCCTCCTTCCTTAAAAACTCAGTCTCCCTCTCTCTCTCTCTCTCACTCACTTTTCCCTCATTTCTCGATGAGCAATTTCAGTTCTTTCTGAGTCTGTCACTTTCCTCTTGAGTTTCCCGAGAAAACCCAGCAAGAGAAACGGTTCTCCGGTCTCAGAATGCTGCCCAGAATGAACGGCGTCGTTTGGATGGAGGATAGGGAAGGGGGTGACTCTGGTTCATGGGCTCGAACCACCACCAACACCGCCGCTAACAACGGCAACAACAACAACAATTGCGGTGTTGTGGAGAACAAAGACGAGATGGGTTCGCTGTCTACCTTCAAATCCATGCTCGAGGTTGAAGACGACTGGTACATGCCGAATAATGGCATTCAAAACCACTCTGATGTCAGAGACTTAACCTTCTCGCCGAGCTTCGTTGACCCAGAAAGCTTGTTGCTCCACCAGGTGGACTCTTCCTCTTCTTGCTCACCATCTTCCTCCGTTTTCAACAATCTTGACCCATCTCAGGTTCACTACTATTTGCCGCCTCCAAACCCCTCCTTGTCTTCGCTCCTTAATGTTGTTCCAAATAACAACCCTTTAGATCATAGCTTCGATTTGGGCTGTGAAATTGGGTTTCTTGACGCTCAAGCCTCAGGTGGCTCAAGTTTGATGAACAGGGGAGGTGGGGTTGTAACTGGGCTCAATGATATGAGCTCAAACAACCAGATGAATGCTCAAAATTTGTGTTCAAATTTACAGTTTTCAGCCACCCGTCTGCCTCAATTGCTTGAAAACACTTCAAATTTTTCAGGTTTTCGGGGTTTTGACGAGAATCCAGCCAATGCTTTGTTTCCCAACAGGTCTAAATTATTGAGACCCCTTGATTCCTTCCCACAGGGAGGACAGCCCACTCTTTTTCAGAAAAGACTTCAGAAAAATTTGGCTGATAATGGAGGCAATTTGGGGGTTTTGGGCTCGGAAGGCGGCCTGGTTTTGAGTACTCTTGAAGGGGATAAGGGAAGGAGGGAAATGGGTAAAGATAATGAGAAGAAGAGGAAAATGAGTGGTGGAGATGATCTTGAAGATGTGAGTATCGATGGTTCGGGTTTGAACTATGATTCAGATGAGTTTACTGAGAACACTAAGGTGGATGAGAGTGCCAAGAATGGTGGGAATAGCTCGAATGCGAATAGTACTGTTACTGCTGGTGGGGATCCTAAGGGGAAGAAGAAAGGGCTGCCTGCTAAGAATTTGATGGCTGAGAGGCGCCGCCGGAAGAAGCTCAATGATAGGCTGTACATGCTGAGATCTGTTGTTCCAAAGATCAGCAAAGTAAGAATTAATTTTCCATTTACAGTTTTCTCGTGAATTTGAGTATGCACTAATATTTTGTTTTAGGTGATTAGGTCCTCAAGATTCACAAGCAATTTGTTTTTAGCCTTTGCATTGTTGAACAAGTAGCATCTTTTACAAGGTTCCAAAATGCTTCAGTTCAGTTTATGATAGCATTAATTTCTCTCATATGGCCTCTGGCAGAAGTTTTTAAATTTTCAACAGAATTTTTCAAATTACAATTGTGTTGTTTAACACGTCCAGAAAGTAAAAATGCAGAGTGAAACACAAGTCATATTTGTTGTTCTAAACAGACTCCATGAAGGTGCCTGTAGTGCAAACCTTCAATGAATACTTATTCAAACTTTTAGGCCAACTTAAATGAAAGATAAGTCAGTAAGTCACTATTTAAAGAGGCTACAAAAAAGGCTTTTAAAGTTTTTTTCTTGTGCTTCATGAATATTGTATGATCCAAATGACATATTCTGTATTGTTCTATCAGATGGATAGGGCTTCAATCCTTGGAGATGCAATTGAGTACTTGAATGAACTTCTGCAGAGGATCAACAACCTCCATAACGAATTGGAGTCAATCCCTCCTGGGTCTTCATTGGCACCAACTGCAAGTACTTTCCACCCTTTGACACCCACTCCGTCTACTCTGCCAAGTCGTATTAAGGAAGAACTTTGCCCTAGCTCATTGCCTAGCCCAAATGGCCAACCTACAAGGGTAAACCCTCTATGCTTGAAAAGTCCTTTTGAATTTCTTCAACCCAATAGTATAATTAGATTTTCCTCTTTTAATCTCAAACTTTTCTAGTGAGGAATAAATGGTTGGTACATTCTATTCCTCCACTTCAGGTGATTTTACTTTTTGACAAAAATCCAAAAGGAATGAGCCACTCTTTTCATTAAGATCTTTATTTATCCTAGAACATGGTGCCACTATCATAGAAAATATATCATTATGGTGTTCTGATGTTGATGATTATATAGGTTGAAGTTAGGGTTCGAGAAGGAAGAGCAGTGAACATCCACATGTTTTGCGGCCGAAGGCCTGGTCTCTTGCTCTCCACTATGAGAGCTTTAGATAACCTTGGGTTAGACATCCAGCAAGCTGTGATTAGCTGTTTCAATGGTTTTGCCATGGATATTTTCCGTGCTGAGGTATTATTTCTTCCAGTTGTGAGTTCTTTATATACACACCGCACCACTAATATTACCATTGCACAATATGGTTGAGGCAGACAATGTGCTCTTGTCAACAATCTGATATGTTATATCATCAAACTATCAATTCAGACTACAAATTCAAATAAGAATTCATTTAACTAATGATTTAGATTTACAATTACATAACATGCCAGTCCGCCAAAAGAACATTTTTCTTATTGGTAAGTGTCTTATACTATTACTAAATGCTAGTGCAATAGATAACTTCTCTCAATTTTCAGCAATGCAAGGAAGGTCAAGACGTCCACCCTGATCATGTGAAAGCAGTACTTTTGGACTCAGCTGGGTTCCATGGCATGATATAGGTTGCAGCAAAACAACTGACTGAAGAAGTTGCTTTACCATGATAGGAGTCATGCAATCTGTATATGTTTTGCTTTACCATAAGCTCAATTGTCCCATTCATCAAAGTTTTAATTAGCAGCCTTTGAAGAAACTCTGTAGTTCTCAGCCTTTTTCCTTTTCAAGTTCTTAAGCTTTGTTAGCGCTGGTCAGACCTGAATTGACTGAAAAGTTGTAATTCTCAGCATTTTCCTTTTTAAGTTCTTAAATAAATTGTCTCTTTAGGACCATTGTGTTTGTGTTTTACTCTTGTGGGGGCTGAAACTTGAAATTATCTATGAACGTACTCCAAAAATAATTGGGCTTCACTTGGGCTTGGTCAATATTGGGGTTCGGGCTAATCCACGAAGTGACCTGTGACGTAATGCGGTTGTGATGATGAGGATGAGATCATGAAAGCAGAATGAAAATGGTCCCAAATCTCCAGATCATAAAATTGAGGGGGTATGAGGTGGTGTTTTGTGTTGGCATATACTTTTGGATTTTGGCCTTTCATCTCATCTCAATATCGCATCCTGAATATTCCAACCAATTATATGACTTCTATTTCACGTATCCTATGGCTTTACATCTTATCCTTTACTCTCTTTTGATAAGAATTTCGTACACTGGACCGTCCCCTTTTTATATCGGTGTCGGTGGCTTGAACAATGTGTTCAGTTCAACTTTTTCAATTTTCGGACTAGAAAAAATAAATAATTTAATTTCATGCCTTAAACAGTATGACTTAATGAAATTTTAAAAAGTAAAATAAAAGCACGAGGGAAAAACCATGATAATGGCACTGCGTTAGAAATCACATAAATTAACAATTCAAGCAAACCCGCTCTTAACAATAAAACAAAAGCAATATTAATCACTTAAATACAACAAAAAACAAGTGAAGCGTATGCAACAACACAATTTTTAGAAGAATAAAATGGTATTCTAAACTTGTATCGACTTTTTTTTTTCAAAACTTCGCAAGGGTCATGGCCCTTCTTAGTCCCTTCTACGTTCCACCCCTGCCCTGGTTACTTGCAAATTACAGCTGTACAGTGCAAATAGCCAAATATCTTGCATAATATAACCCCTAAACAGAATTTCAAGAATGGCAGAAATGCACAGTATTTTAAGATAAGAAACCAGCAAAACTGACTACATTAGGTAATTTCTTCCTTAACCCAAAAAGCATAACATTAGACAGTGTGCACTTACTTTACTTACATTACAAGGTTGGGAAAAAGAGGTAAAACAGCTATATGTACAAGGTGGAATTGTTTGACAAAGGAAGGCCACATCACCTTTACTCAAAACCAGGTATACATATTTATCTATATCTATATAACCCTGCACTTCAAAATAAACTACCTCCAGAACATATGTCCAAAACTGGATAAATCACATGCACATCTATCTGGGACTTATCGTATGAATTTGAAGTCCAATAGAGAAACGGGCTAACATCCATCTCGAGTAGTTCATATATCCAAATAGTTTAATAGCACTCTCACCAAAGAACGGTGAATATCATCTTCCCCCAAAAATCTACAAAACATCAGTAAGAAACTATGAGAAAAATGGCACAGGACATAAAATGCTCAAACAAAGCAACTTGGCAGAGAAACTAGACTACAAAATAAAAAGCCATCCCAACACATTCAACTCTTTTGGAGTGGGGGTGTAGCCACTGCCTTTTTCCTTTGGGGTGGGGGGTGTAGCCAACAGTCAAAACAAGAGCATCTCTAATTGAATAATGATGATGTGCGAAGTCATATTACCTACAAATCTTGAGGTAGGCCTAACAGTTCTCAGGAGTAGATGCTGAAGGAAGTGGCTGAGACTTCCCCTCTCTTGTGTCCACACCCTCAGCAGCCAAGGATGGATTCTCCTCCCCCTGTGAATTTAGGGTCCCAGGGTTCATCTTTTGGACCTCCTCTCTGGTGTAGATGAAAATCTTCCGGACTATGCCACAAAATTCCCTACATCACACATATAAAAGCACTCCTCAATAAAGTCACAAAGAAAGATATAACTGATAAAATTAATTGACTTAAAAAGCAACGAATGATGTACTTTCAGATCGATGCAAGATAAATACTTACTGCCAGGGATCATCACCAACAAGCATCATATCACCCTCATCATCAGTATATACAATCAGCCAATTCTTTTTTGGGTCCATAAGTTCACCACCAAATTCAAACAATTGGTCCAATTCAGTAATCAGTTCTTTGTAGTCGTTGAACTTGGTAAGATCAACAGACCTACCGAGTGCAATACCTTGCTTGTGCACCTGGAACCAATAGCAATTTATTAAGTCCTGCTTCAGATAGGCCGTCATATTGTCTACAGAGATCTAAAGGAAGTCTAAAAAAATACAAAGTCAGGAAGAAGATATAGAATACCTTCGTACAACTCCTAGTTGAACCACCCTGTGCTTTACCCTGAACATCTCTGCCATGTTGCTGAGAAGTTTGTAGCAGTTTCTCTGGCTCACTAACAGCTAAGGGATTATCCGCTGGTTTTGATCCCCTTGATTTTTCAGACTTCTGGTCAGACTCAAATCTATGAGCTTGGTTATGACGGGCTGACTCAGTCATCAAACTTCTGTGAAACAATGTGGGCTCTGGTGTTATGAGCGGAATGCCAAAGAGCTTGTAGTTCCCATCTTTAGGTTTCACAACCTCATGTTTCTGTGGTGATAAATGTTTTGGCATGACCTCCCTTGCATTCGCATGATTCTCATAATGAGATGGGGGTGGTGGAGGCATCAACCAATTTCCATGTGGTTGCTCAACTCTATGACCATGCAGAATAGAATAGTCACTAAACCCACCATATCTAACATTCCCTTGTGCTTGGTAAGATATATTTCCAACAGGACCCTTCAGATTAGATTCCAAGCTAAGTGACAGAGATGATGGCAGCATGGACCATGGATGCAAGTTAAACTTGCCTTCCTGATCCAGTGAATGCTTTCTCATCGAATTAGCAGATACTGCAGCTTGATCAACAAAGGGTGGACAAATACCATGCGAGGAATCAACGTTAGCACCAAAGCCTGATAGCAAATCTGTGTAAGTTGGTTCATGCCTCCCTGTGTGCATCCAGTTCTCTGAACCATATCTTCTTGAAGCAGAACCCGCACCCATCTTCTCATCATCCAGTGAAGGTGGCCATACAACAGACTTTTCAGCAGTATCAGACTCGCTCTCCGCAAAATGGCCTCTCAAGGTCGAGAATTCTTGACCTTGCAAGACCCTTGAAAACCCACTTGGTTGTGCAGGGTCTACAGTCACTTTCGATGAACCTACTAAATTAACAAAGAAAAATTTTATATCCTTTTGAGTAGCAAGAAAACTACAAATCTTCTGGATAACGCTATTTAAGGTATCTAAAAGAATAACAAAGTCGGTAATTCTGTACCTTCTCTTGTGAGAACAGAGGAGTCTGGGGATGAGGGCACCGTGTTTGACCGAGGCCTTTTCTGCCTGGGCATTGGAAGGGGATTCAATGCAGGAGGAGCAAGAGCAGGCTCTATTTTCCAAGGTGAAACTCTCTCTGGACGAGTTATGGTAGAAGTTTCATCCCATCTCACCTATAAGAAACATAAGAATGTTAGTTTTAGCATGAGAAAAAAAGAATCACATGTTTTCTTAAGGAATTTATATTACCTTAAGGCATCTCCATTTGGAATCTCGCCATCTTTTGGGGTCAGCATCTTCGATTCCAATTATTGTACCAGTAAACCTACAATAAAATATATTATACATTTTCTGGTAGTTAAGACAGAACAAAGAAGAAGCACAGAATAAAAATAAGCATCCATCAAACATACCTCTGCTCTGGAGCTTCTTCACCTTCAAACCTCATCTTGAACCTCATCCCTATAGAATAGTTGTTTTTAACAGACTCCATGAATTGATCAAATGGAACAATGAACTCAGCAGGGCTTGTCCTGTAACAAACATTTACAAGAGCACTCCAAAAAATTTAAATCTATTTGAAAGTCATATTCCCTTTCGCGACTATCGCCGTCATAAAGATGCAATTACAACATAAAAAAAATATTAAGAAAATAGAAAACCAAAACTAACAGTTGCATACTTAGCATCGACGAGATTAAGTCAAAAGCTGAGACAAATAATTTGAGCAAGTTTATACTAATTTCTGAGAAATATAAATAAATAAAATAAACCACACCTTGGCTTGTAGTAGACAGTGAACATGGTTCCTGTTAATATGGCATGCCATGCAGTTGCAAGGACACCAAGATGCATGCTGTGACTAGATATTACTGAAGATGGAACACTGCCCTGCTGTCTCATTGCACGTCTAACACCAACACGAAGCTCCCCATTTTCACCCCTAAAAGTCAGAAGATAGTCCCATTACAAAAAAAAAAAAAAAAAAAACCAAGCAAACAAGTATATGGAATCTCAGATATGTAAGAAATCA
Source organism: Dryas drummondii (assembly GCA_003254865.1). Classification (NCBI taxonomy): domain Eukaryota; kingdom Viridiplantae; phylum Streptophyta; class Magnoliopsida; order Rosales; family Rosaceae; genus Dryas; species Dryas drummondii. The sequence continues at coordinate 76,469 of QANW01003914.1, forward strand.
ACTAACCTTAGAAATATAAACGCATCCCCTGCAACAAGCCTCTTGGAGCTAACAAAAACACTCCAACCACTTTGAAGCAAATGCCTCCGTGGTTGACCTGTCATTACCATCATTCGTCATGTTAATTAAACAATAGAAAGCTAAACAAGATGTAAATTCTACAATTACATTACCAAAAGTCAATCATCAACCTTATTTCACTAGTATCAGTAACAACGGTCCCAAGAGGACTGGATAACACAAGTCCACTGGCATGCAATTAATGTTAGATACATAGCAATTACCTCGGAAGATATGGCGAAAGCGCCACTCATTTCCATGCAAATCTTTGGCAACCAACTCCTGGGTCGGAGGCTGGCGAGACATGTCCTGCAAAAGAACAAGCCAAAAAATAGCCCACATCAAATCCAATTTCCCCGACAAAATTAAAGGAATGCAACAAACTATAAGCTAACAGAAACCAACCAGTGGTGGAAGGCATTCATCTGCATGCCGCCTTAGCACTGAAAATCCACCATGAGTGCTTGTATCCGAGGCAGTTAAGGTCTTACAAAATGAATGTACTTGAAATCTTGGTGGCAGAGGTGGGGGAGGTTCCTTCTCCACCGCATTCTCATCTTGCTGGAATATCAAAGAACATCAAAGTGTCAAATATCTCAACCATCATCAATTGCACTCAAATCTTAATAACCCAGAATACGAGAGAGAGAACTTACACTTGGCTCAGGAAGTAAAGTGACTTGTGCAAATACCTCATCAGTGTCAGGTTCAGCCTACAAAAAGAAATTAATTAATTCATTTCCAATGTAATAGGTCCTTAAGTACATAGAAGCTGCAAATTAATTACTGCTAATAAACCCCGAAACCTAATTCCTTAATTTCTTCACAAGATTGTACAACCACTACCTTCAATTGTACATTGATCACCCGACAAAGGATCTTTGACGGAAGATTATACACCGGCATCTGTTGGTCAGCCACCTGATTAGTCGAAGCCTCCACCTAATTGAATGCCCAGAAAACAAAACCATTGATAATTAGTAAATGAACAAAAACCCAAAAACGCACACACCCAAGGATGTTAACAAACAAATAAATGAAGTACAACTCAAACCCCTCAAATTCACACCAATCAACCATCAAAATCAATTGACATGTATTGACCCAAAAACACAATAATTGAATGCTCTTCAATTTCGTCAAAGATGAAAGAAAATGAAGGCAATTGAAACAATTAAAGTCAAGCCCAAATATGGGTAGATAGCACAGTAGCAGAAAGACTTTTGAAAAGCCAAACCTGCTCGATGTGTCCCTGAGGGAAATAAAAGACACGTTCCCGTTCACGCGGCACAGTCACAAGCGGCCCAGCGCATGCGTGCCAAAGCTCCGTGTAGAGTGCAGTTTCAGCATCTACAAAAAAGAAAACATCAAAATCAGAGAAAAAAACCACAACAATCAGAGACCGTATCACACGTAATAATACTCCAGAAACCACAATATGTCCCCGGAAACGAAACCAAATTCCCCGGAATTTACCTCTGCCGGCGGCGGAAGCTTTGGATTGACCTTTTTGCCCCTCAGCAGTATTCCTAGCATCGTTGTGGTCGCTGAAACCCGAAGAGAAGCTCTCTCCCCTCTGGTTTCCGCAATTGTCCTTTATCGAAACCTCCGATGACGTCATTTCTTCAAGAGCTCAGCACAGATCTCTCATCTGAAACTCTAAACACAGCAATTTCTCGGCTCTCGGAAACAGCCTAAGATCCAAACAGACAAGCACCTAGTCTTTATAGTCCTTAATCCACCATAGGCATCTGCATATCCACCTCTATCTCTCTCTCTCTCTCAGACCTCAATCGAAACCCTAGCTCAGAGCTCGAACCAGAAGCTGTCTCTATCAAAAACCTCACAGTTCTCACCTATCAAATCCTTAGCTCGATGAATAGTTAAATACCCCCTAGTTTCAGAACTCAAAACAAAGCTTTCTCTCAATTGTCAACCAGTTCCCTCGATTCAACCGTCAATGGCTGCCTCTTCCTCTTCTCTATCTCGCTCTGCAACTCACGGCCTCTCGTTCTCTCTCTTCACCACAGCTCTTCATGCACCAAAGCAGCTCCAAACTCTCTCTCTCTCTCTCTCTCTCTCTCTGACTCTCTCTGAGTCTCCGAGTGTCTGAAAATGGGGACTTAACCTGGGTGGGTCAAAACAGCGTGCAATGATTTCAACCGCAGTCAATTTCTAACCCAGTGGTCTGAGCAAGCAACCCGAAATCACCGGTGACCGAGCCCTTTGCAACCGGCTATAGCCCGTGGACCGGGTCACTAAGCCCCATACAGCGACACCTTATTAGGTGTTCATTAATAAAGGCGGCTTGGGGACAGTACAAACGGCGTTTAACCTCGCCGTTCCCAGGTGTCGGAGCTTCATTGGGCATTGGAGTGAGCGGCAGGTAACGGCGTTTAGTGGGAAAAGTTGTTGTGTTTTTATTGGGAAATGGCATTGTCGTGCTATTAACGGGCAGGCTTGGATGGACGTGGATGGAGGGAGAGTGAGCGTACACACCCTTTTCGAGTGTGCGCATGACTTCTTTTTCTTTTTTTCTTTTTTGCATTGTATCCTATATTCCTATGCTAATCGGCTATAAAAACTTTTTTCTTCACAAAATTATAAACAACCCGTTAATACAATATGATTTCGCACAAATTGGGGTTGATATTTATTGTGTCATGTTAAAATTGTGCTGTTCGGGTTGATATTTATTGTGTCATGTTAAAATTATATAAACTCGTTAACTTAATTTGAATCTATTTAGAATAAAGGTGTAAATCGTATAATGAGTTAAAACGAGTCAATCAACATTTAATATGTGAATTCCTATAAATAATAGTCTTAATAGGTAAAATGAGTCATATTGTGTTCTACAATTATCTTTCGTTTTGTGTTTATGTTTGAATTTTTTTCACCCAAAAAATGACTTGTTGCCGTGCCTATAAAAAATGTTAGGAAAAATGAATTCTTCTTTTTCCCCGTAAAATGAATGGTTGAGAAAAATGTTCTAGTTAGTAAATGAACTTCTATATTTTATATACACATAGAATTGGCAAATATATATGTAATTAACTAAGAATTTTTATTTTTTAATCGAATGATGTTTTGTAGTAAGGATAAACTCATTATTAATGTATGAGTGGTACCATGTTAAATTATTATCATGACAATTATTCACTTTTTATTTTCTAACAACAATTATTTATCATCATCAAAAAACAATTACTTCCACTAATTTTTAATACTTTAATATTTAAATAGGAATATGTTCTTACACATCAAGAGTTTGCCTCTCTAGGTCATATTTCCTTAATATAAGACGATCACTAGTACATTTGGCATAAAAACCTTACGCGTTTTATCAATAATTAAGAAGATGATATCTTAGTTTCGTCGTATGCAACTTATGACAATTGTCCATTATCATGAATAACTCTCATTTTCACTGATTTTTAAAACTTCAATATATAATTACAAATTTGTTCTTAAACGGCAAGAGTTTAACTCTCGTCCTATTCTTTCCTCAATATACACTTAGCATAAAAACCTTACTCGTTTTATCAATAGTTTAGAAGATGATATCATAATTTGGTTCTATGTAGCTTATGATAATTGTTTATTATCATGAATAACTATTATCCTAAGACTTCAATATTTAATTAGGAATTTGTTATTACACGGCAATAGTTTGACTCTCGTCTCTTCTTTCCTTAATATAAGACGGCCACTAGTATATTTGGCATAAAAACCTTGTGTGTTTTATCAATATTTAAGAAAATTACATCCTAAATTAGTCTTATGCAATAAAATTAATTTGGTTAGTTAATGGAATTACCCTTCCTACATTGCCTTGGTATAAGACTATTTCTGGCCGTTTCCTTATTTAAGGGACCTATCCTTAAGGTTAGAACATTTGGGTTAGGATCTCCACATTTATTGTGGACTCTATCCTGTGGGATCAAAAACTTGGTGCGCTCGAGATTATTAAGGGTGAATATAAACTTTTAAACATATTAGGCATAATATATATTAGATGGCGTACCAAGGTAAAAACTCAATTGTTTGTTTTATAAGTTAAAAACTCAATTTGAGAATTTGCATAAAAGTTGTTATTAAATACAAATGGTTGAGATGTATTGTAAATGAAAATGAGTGAGTTATATAGTTCTTGGGGTTAGTTTAAGAGGTAAGGGTGAATGATGTAATGGTTTTGGGTTAGATGTTTTAATTTTATTTAAAAGTGTATTGTTTCACATTAAAAAATGATAATATTGTGTAAGTAATTTTATAACCGATATACCATCACATGGTATAACCAATCCAACGTATAAGGGTATTACTGGATGATGTGTTTATATTAATAGAGTATAGTATTAATAATATTCGCTTATATTATAACAAATAGACTGGTTATACCACGTGTCAATATAGCGGTTATACAGAATAATTTCTCTTATTCTCATTGAGAAATTTACGTTGGATTGGTTATACCACGTGGCGGTATATCGATTATACCTTATAATTTTTCATTCTCATAACCAATTACTTTTGGATTGTATGTTATAATTTTCATCAAATTGTTCATGTATAATCTGAGATAACTTGCAAAATTTCAAGTTAAATTCTCGACTTAATTTATAATTCTATTATCCATTTAAGAATAAAAATAAATTTATAGTTTCTAAACCATTTTAAAAGTTAAAATTAGTAATACAAGTCAATTTTAATTCATTAAAATTTCTTTTATCGATATATCCAGAAAATGACTGAATATCTCGCGAGATAAGAAGGGGCAAGTCACGTGCTGGCGGAAGGTTGCAGTGGAGGGCGTAGCATAGGTAAAGAAAGTGAGTGGGGGCCCACGTGTATTGTCCAATAGCAGGAGTGTATGGTCTAAAGCAACAAATGGAGGAATCTTTGTCCGATAAAAAGGTGATATTCCACATGGTAATAATAAAAATAATAATTAAAAAAAAAACATCTTGCTTAATAGTCTCTTGACTCTTCCTTTTCAAACTGTTCGTTTCCATCCTACACAAACTCACAAAGCAAAGGGGAAAAGGGAAGCGGGTCACCGCATCAGCAGCAAAGGTTATAATGTTATATATTCTTCACGCTCCCTTCACCTTTTTATGGGTCGGATATTTTGGGCTATTTAGGCGTTGCCATACGCGTGGTCCGTGTGTTTTCGGGAATCCTCATTTTCTCCGTATTGTTCGATAGAAAAATAATATATAATTGTATCTCAAACTCTCAGTTAATCATTTGATTAAATAGTGATTATTTTAGTGTTTATTAAATATATTGTGTTTATCTTTAGATTTTTTTTTTTTTTATATTGATGATCATTGAATGAAAATTGACAAAACAAACAGTTCAAATTATTAAATTACAATTCATAGTTAACCTACAAGAAATCTCTTAAGTATATTCAAATAATTCATAAATGTAAGCTCTCTATATATATGTCACATTTCACTGTTGGTTCATGTTGTGTAGATGAAGTCCACTTTGCTTCATATAGTTTTCATTGTTATGATTTTGACATATACTTTATAAATCGTTGAAATTTAAAATACACATTAGCATTTCTATTTAGTAAATAATCAAATTTATTGCTTTATGGGTCATATACATTATAAATCGTTTCGATTTTGGTCATGTACATTATAAAGCATTATGATTTTAGTCATTTGATTTACAATGTTAGCAATTCAATAAGAAAATAAACGAATTAATGAATGAGACTACTAATGCATTATTGAATTGCAATGATGTATAAAATACATGACTAATATTAGAACAATTGAATAAAACCATAGAGACTAAAGTGAAATTTGACCAAACTACAAAGACTAAAAGTGAAATTAAATCATATACATATATATCTTATGATTAAAAGACTCAACCAAAAGTTGTATCAGCTTCAAGGACACGAGAGAGCCATTGTGGGCTCTCTTCCATTCAAACAATAATATGGACAAGATATGTTATCAATACCCTTGTTGGAGGAGCTCTTCCAACCCTCATTCACAAAAGCATGTTCTTTTTTATTTTTTCATTAATATTTGGATTAATTTTTTATGTGTGAGGGAATTAGAAGAACACCTCTAATATTGTTCTTGGATAAAATAAGAGCCACTTAATTATAATGACCAAAAACAAAATTAGTATTCACTAACTTTAAAACAAAAAAATTTGAAAACGGGGAGCATTTAAAAAAAGGAAAAAAGGAGGGGTATCTGTTAACATTTCCCTATATCGCAATTGCATTATGCATGTAGATACAACAAAAATATTGGACACCAACGTGCGTATCTTAGACCAAATCTTGTATTATTATTATTATTCACTAACAAAATTAGTATTCACTAACTTTAAAACAAAAAAAATTTGAAAACGAGGAGCATTTTTTAAAAAAAATGAGGGGTATTTGTTAACATTTCCCTATATCGCAATTGCATTATGCATGTAGATACAACAAAAAAATTGGACACCAGCGTGCATATCTTAGACCAAATCTTGTATTATTATTATTATGGAGACTTAGAGTGCAGTTCATTTTATAAGTCTTTTTTAGACTAAACCATTAGTGATTTAGGATTTTTAACTAAGTTCTTTTATTTTTCTTCTTTGACAACTTTATGTTAGGTTTTAAGTTAAAACCTAATATACAACCTCTACAAATCTCACTTTACATCCTAAGGTGGAAAATACTTTTCAAATAAGAGAAATAGCTTTCAAATTGGAAAAAAACTTTATTATGAATTAAAAATACTATTATTATGAATTAAAATAATTTTTTTATAAATTTTAAAACACTTATGATTTTTATTTAAAAACTGTTTTTTTTTTTTTTTTTAAGAATCTAAGCCTAATTATATTTTTATTATTATTACATATATATTTTTTAGAAAGCCTTTTATTAATGTGGTGAGAAGACTGAGAACTTTAACAACACATCAATATAAATACGAAGCAAGAAGACTAAATAAAACGTGCGTAATTTGGTCAGATCCACTCAAACGGCCAAACCAAACAAGCCTTCGTCTTCTAGCTAACAGGCAGTGCAAGTATTTTCAGGCAAACATATTAAAGTGAAGTGGTACAGTTTCGCTAATTGATGCAATATTATTTCTCTACCGTCACCACCATAGTACAATGAGTTTTCATAGGTTCTATCCATTACCTAACTTTTGTTGATCTGAGTCTTCAATAAAAAATTATGTAGGGTCCACACAATTTTCATACCGTCCGATGTGTTATCATTATGAATCATAGAGTGGAAAGTTGTCAATAAAAAAAGTAGAGTGAATCTTCGATTATTTGAGTTTCACAAGTCGACACTCCAACATGAAAATTTGATAAGAGAAAATAATTTTTTTTAAAGTAAATAGAACAAAAAACTTTTATTGAGTATGTTAATTAGTAGTGCTAGATATTTCACATTTTTATACCATAATTTTATACCATCTTATGAGGCAATTTACATGACATTTATACATTAAATGTTAATAAAAAATAAAATAAAAAACTATGTCTAATAAAATAATAACATATGAGATAATGTAAAAATATAATATAATAAATATAACATTATTGGTATGTTAATATGTCCTTGTTGTGTGGTCACATACTCACATATGTGAATGTAATTATTAAATGAGTACTAGTACTACTATTTAAATTATCTCAATTAATTATTTCATGTACTATCTTTCATATAGAGATATTTATATAGGACTCACACAAATAATCTCCACGATTATTTAAAAGATGATATATAAGATAGTTAGTTAAAATAATTCTTCTTAAATTATTTATAGATTCTTCTTAAAAAAATTAAATTAAATGACGAGTGAGAACACAAGAAAAAAAAAAAGGATTCAGATTCTTTCCTGATCCATTATATTTTTTGGAAAAAAATGTTTGTCTAAAAAACAAAAAAAGCAAATCAATGGCATTTACTTTAATTAATTATTGACTTTCAGTAACAGTTTTAAGTAAAAATTTGGATGTCAGGAAAACAAAGAAAAAAATGACTCAAAAATAATTATAGAAACTATTAAAAATCAAGATCCAAAGGTAAATTGGGTAGTTGAACCTTGTAGCCAAAGCAATTAAAAGGGAAGGTTCGATGGTTTTCAAAAGTAATGAAATGATATTGAAATTACTTTGAAACTCAAGGATCTACAGACTCTACACAATGCTTCTCAAATTTCCTATATTAAGGTAAATGTATCATAAGCTAATTTGGAGAGATGATACATATCCCGCAAAACGAGTATTTCACGAGATGTGGAGTTTCACTCACGAGATGGTCCTTCACCAAAAAGAGAGGGAAAGATAGTCTGACTGGCGGGTGAAGCTGGAGAAAATAAAGAACCGAATCCGCCTCTCTTTTCTCTCTGTAAATCGGGTGGGTCCCGCTCCACAAGGTGTCCCCCAATTAGCTTACAATTAACCCGAGTTGTGGGCCGGGCGTCCTCTGCCTCCTCTCCCCTCAGCAATTTGGACAATCCCCTAATCCCTAATCCCTAATCCCTCTCCCCTGACCCCTAACCCACAGACCGAACCCCGTCATGTCTTTCTCTCTCTAACTCTACACACTCTCTTTCTCTCTCATCCCAACTTTTTTTTTTTTTTTTGCCACCTCTCTCATCCCAACTTAACCTTGAACATTTTCTTTTGATTAGCATGCTAATCTCACCAGGGGGGCCCACCGGCTTTATCACAGCCAACGTCACCATTACGGATCACGAACCCAATAACGGTTACGGACTTGAAACGGGATTAGATTGTGGTTTTGCAGACTTCAAATGGGCATTGCATTTCACTTTATGGGGAAAACTGATCCCTTTTGAGTTGCCAGTAGCGTTTCGCCACGTGGCGGAGAAATCAGTTTCTGGGGACACGTGGATCTCGAAGATAAATGCCACAAGTCGCGAGTGTTTTTCCACGATTTCTCAGATATTTGGTCGCGTCCTAATCCCACCACCGGGTTGCGTGACTATGGTTAGGTGGGGGATGGAACGTTACGGGATGACGGCATAAATCAAATGCAAAACGCATTATAATTTTATAAATAAAGTTTCAAATTTCAATGCAACTTTTTGTTTTTTTATTTGCATTAAAACTTATTTCTAAATTGTAAACGTGTAAACATGAAGAAAAAAATTAGTGTTACCATGCTGATGTAGTACAACAGTCGACTCAAATTATAATAAACATTTAAATTTATAAATATAGTATATGGGATTTAAGATTTTATTTTTTAATGAATGTAACCGTATCATAATTTGAGAGCATATTAATAACATCGTCTCAATATATATATTACTTAATGCTATGATCACATAATTTTTTTTATTTTTAATATGGCCGCAATCGATTCCCAACCATATTTTTAGGTCATGAGTCATGACCAACTTAATCATATGTTATAGATCGACGAGTCTCGACCAATACATCCAAAAAATCTTCTTTCATAAGTTTTGATTGTTTCAGAGACCTATTTATTTGTTAAACATTAATTATGTATTGTCATGGTAGCCATTGATTTATATACATATTGTTTATATTAAAGCTGTTAAGGACTATTTAAGTTTAAAATTTACTAGATACTTGCTAGATTCAAAGAAATTGATAGGAGTAAGTTTAGAATGTAGACAAATCGACTCAATCCTCATTGGTGTGAGGAAAATTAACAAAAAAAAAGAAGATGACTAGAAGGAGGTGCTATGGTGGGGGTGAAGAAATTTAGGTATCTATCTTAAAATTAATTAACAATAGAAGAAGTTGTCAAAACCCTTATAAGTCATTAGTAATGTCATCATATTTTTAATGTGAGATTTCTCTCAACACGCCATTGCATGCGTAGCGTCATTTAAGTCTAACACATGAACAATTTAATTGAGTGACGTGAAAGCACGTATAGCCGTTAGACGCATCATGTAGATAATCTGTTCTGATATCATGAATAAATCTAGACATCCATTCTAAAATTAATTGGCAATAAGAGGAGTAGCCCAAACTTTTATAAGTTACTAATAAGACCCTCACATTCTTAATAAGAGATTTCTCTCAACAGAAAATTGGACAATGATCTAATTTCATTATATTATATGGGTTCTTCTGATTAATCACCAGATAAGCATTAACCAACATATAATTAATTAACTAATTAAAAATGGAAGCTTGCACGTCCACTAGTCTAGTTTAAGTTTTAGGTTAATAAAATGAAACCGGCCGGATGCATATCCTTTCTCTTTTAGTGGGTGGACTAGTGGGGAAACAAAGACCATGTCATAAAGATTGAGAAAATTCTACATGCCATGGACCCCTGAGGCCTAAGCTTAAAACAAAGATGCATTAATTACCAACTTTATGATGTTCATATTCCATCTTTTACACTATGTATGTTGTAATTGTGGCTCAGTTTTGTCTTGGGTCACCATCAAGTAAGTGTTAGGATGGCTTAATATCATTAGTCCAAGATAATACACGTATTATATTTACAAATTTTATCTCTTGTACGTAACAATCATACCTATTTATTCATATTCTATATATAAATGAGTGGATTACAAATAAATTAAGGCTTATTCACATCATTATCCCTTATAAAATATATATTTTTTCACTTTATCCCTTGAAATTGAAATTATCTCAGTTTGTCATCTGAACTTCACACAGTTATTGCAAAAGATCTTATATCGTCAATTTTGTCAATTTTTTCGTTAAAATAGCTGACATGACACCTATATGGCATGAGTGAGATCATTTTTTAGTTATGTAAAATCCATGTGGATAAAAAAATAATTTTTAAACTAAAAAATATTAAGATTTATGTCAATTTTTTATAATTTTTTTTTTTTCACATGGATTTTACATAACTAGAAAATAGTATCACTTATGCTATATAGGTGTCACGTCAACTTTTTTAACAGAAAAATTGATAGAGTTGACGATATACGGCCTTTTGCAATAACTGTATGAAGTTCAGGTGGCAAACTGAGAGGATTTAAGTTTCAGGAGATAGAGTGAAAAAAAATATATCTTACAGGAAGTAATGATGTAAATAAGTCATAAATTAATTATGTTTCGGTGAAAGATATAATTATAATACTTTACATTTGTAGATGTAGTTCAAATAATTTATTTACTAATTAATTCATAAACTATCGTTATGGGTGATTGTCAAATTAGAGAAATGGTCAAATAGAGAAAAATACTCTATGAAATTCAGTCATTTGTTCATCACACATAATGTTAGAGTTTAGGGATTAAATGATTAATTAAAACAAAATGAAGCTAACTTTTGAGGTATGGACAAATGCAATATAAATATCACCGGCCATGAAAACTGGTAGATAAGGGGGCATCGATGCTACCTCCTAGCAAGGGAAACTGAGGTGCTTGTTTTGTCTCGGCATTATTAGTTTAGTTTTATTATTATTATTAGTCTTTAAACCCCATTATTAAATAAATGGTCTGTGATTAGTGGCACAAGACCCCCAGTAATTAAATACACACATAAAAAAACAAAAAAAGAAAGCATGTTATAACTTTCATAATTAAGGTGTCTTGGTCCTCCTGGACCACCTACACGATTGTACTTATTGTAACAAACCATCATTATCCAGTACGTTATAAACTTGAAGCAAGTAATTTAAAATTACGAGAGGACGTATATTGTGGAAATAGATATTTGAACAGTCAACTTTGGGATTAACATAATTAATTAGAAATTAATAATCTAATATAAAATAAGGTTGCAAGAGGTCCAATAATCCTTGACGTATAGCACATTTGCTAGCTGCTGCTCATTTACACTTTAAGCATCATATATTCTCATATTTCTTTGCCTGCACGTATGGCTGCAGACATGCAAATTTTTTATACCCAATGTTTTATTTAGTCCTTAACTGTTATTTTATTTGGTCTGAGTCCTTAACTGTTGATCAAACATATACCCTGTACAGCAAATAGCCAAATACTCATCGTATGTATGTCAGCAATAGGACATAAGTACGTAAGTTGTAAGGTCGGGCTTTAGATTTTGGGGTTCAAAATAAACTATAAAATTGAAGCTCTCCACCATTCATATACATTTATGCAATTTTATTTTTTAATAAATACTCATAAAAGTCCTGGTAATATATAAGCAATTTAAAATTTAAAATTATAAACATTTAGAGTTCCAAGACAATTGTATTATTTGCCAATTTTAAGATAGACCCTAATACATTATTAGAAAGAAGACGTATAATTAAGGACGTTTCACTCTAAAAAATTTCCATCATTGAGTGCGTGGTTTAAAAATTTGTTCCGTCATTCAAATGATCAAATAAATAATAAGATTTTATATATATGTTACGTGCACACATATGTATATATTGAACTTGGACCCATTAAAAAACAACATTAACAATGTATATACTAGCTAGCTAGCTAGATGCATGCATATATATGCTGGGCAAGTAATTAAACTATTTTGTTTCTTATTTTTGCACATAAGCATTCCTGATCGATGGAGAATAAATTAATTAAAAAGAAAACAAATATAATAACTGAAAATTATTCGTCACAATATTAAGCTCCATTCATAGTTGAACATGGGGGCCTGCAAGTCAAAGAAGGCATAAATTAATTGTATTGCAGGTTTTTGTTTGTTCATATTTGAAGTGTGTTTTACGTGCCTGACCTTTCTTACTACATGGGGGCATACTGCATTGAATTTGATACCCCATACATTAAATAATTAAGGCTTCCTAACTTTCAATCAATGCCACCATTTATGGATCAACTTTCTGGTTGTCCTAGCTGATTTAAAGCTATCTTATTCTCACAAGAATTTAGCTACAAACTTTGAGCGGCTATGATACGTCTAATTAGATCAATCATCTGCTTGTTTTTGTTTGACATTTAAGAATTCAAATTTATTTTATAAACCGTACCAATTATAGATAAACAAAATTAAGGTTCCATGGTGTCAAAATTTTTGTGTAAAAAAGTTTGTACAATCAACTATTTTTCATTTGGCAAGTTCATGAACCATTCCAACCCAACCAACACGTACAGTCACATTTTTCATGTGTTTATTATCTATTTATATATTTTCTCCCACATGTTAATTACTTATTAGCTAGGCCTGGTGGTTGAATAACTTCACCCTTTAGACTTGAATATTGAATGATAATGAAAGAACAAAGAATCGCATCACTTAACCAAATATATATAATTTTACTCAGTCATGTCATGCTTCCTTGTAGTTTACACAAAATGCCACAAATCAGATATACGAGATTATATTCATCAATGGAATCATGGGCAAGCAAAAAATATCAATATTTTTGGCGCAGGATAAGTTTTAAGAATATGGAACACAATCCCATATGTCATCCCATTTTTTATTTTATTTTTTAAAAACCCAGAGACCACATCCAGGCTAGGCGTCTGAAATTTTGTGATGAGATTGCTTATTTGCAGTCACCAGTGAGCTCATACGGCACCGTTTCCGCCGACATTGAATTAAATTTGCCATTCAGAAACACAAATTAAATATTATGGTCGTGTTCGTATTTGTCCAACTAGTCACATTAATTTCTATATCAGTAAATTTTTAATATATTGTCCTTATGTAATGGTTTCATTATGCCAGCCTAATATATTCATTATAATAAATTTTGATTATTAAAAGCTTAAATACTGCCAATAATGGTAGTTTTGTATGAAAAATTGCATTCCATTAGAGTTGGAATGACATTCTCAAAGGCAACCGTCCTAGCTATTCTATCATAATTTATTTGCAATACTTGAGAGACATATAATTTAATTTAATATTTCGAGTATACACACCAATGATTAAGAATTTAAGATTCAATTAGAGTTATTAATTGCACCCAATACCGCAAAATAATGTTTTTGTATTTAGAGAGATGAGATGAACGTCATTCAACCTTATGCATTACGAACCAAGGACATATTTTCTTTTGAAACAAGCTATTTTTATGCTTACCTATGAATTTTTTTTTTTGGTCATCCTCATTTTTCATTAATTAATCTAATCTATAGATGAAAAATTGTTGTGCGTGATAGTAACATCACATGGTATTACTAATGTACTCAAATTATCTTATGAGCTAAAGCCAGAGGCAGCAGAAGTAATTGTTTGTGCAAGCAACAACAAAAAGAAAATGGTACCACTGAAACATCACACATACATATGTATATATATATATATATATTTTTTTCGGCCAAGCTGAAACACCACATATTTTGTTACATGAAAAAGTATTATTATCCACCACCGGCTGTGTTATGTCATATTACACATTAAAAATGGAGTTAGGCGCCGGCTAGACCTCCTTCTCCTATTTCTTACACACCATTGGCAGCTGAATAAATCAAGCTGGCACACATCAAGTTTTAAAGTCAAGCTTTTTAACACCTCTTGCATGGGCCAAAACCTCACGGGGAAGTGAGCTTTTTGAGTTCTTGGTCATGGTGGATTTTAGTGGGGTCTTCTATAGGAGAAGCTCAGCTCAAGGTTGTGGATTAGTTTGAGATTTGCTCTGTGTTGGCGGCTGTGAAATCCTAAGCTTTCGTGGTTTAGTTGTATGTTATGTAAATTAGCCCCAATTATCACACAAGCTCAAACCGATCCAGAACGGTTCATCCGGTTTAAACCGACCCATTTGGGTTTTGGACCGTGCTTGGACCGAGCCATTTAATAATCGAACAAGATTGGACCTGTTCGATTATCCAGGTTAGCAAATAGCAAGTTAGGAAGGCTGTATTATAACCCTGATGATAAAAACTTGGTGGTAGCCAACAATTCAAAAAGGTCAGAAGCAGATCTAACTTGAAGGGTGGAACAAGGGCTTTTGACCCTGAAGATAGCAAATGAGATAATAATACTTCACCAGCTGCAGCCCAAGATGTCACAGTTTGCCATTGGAAAGCCAACCTCATAATATCATGTAGGCCCAACAATTGAACAAAATCGTACACAGGTGTTCAAAATATCGTGTAGGCCCAACAATTGAACAAAATTGTACACGGGTTCTGTCACTCTCTGGTGTCTGGCTAGCATCACATGCAATGCAAGCTGACTGCACTTTACTATCTGCATAATGAATTATCAGTTCGAGGCTAATATGAGGGACAAAATATCTAAGAGTTAGATTTACATCTACCATGTATTGGTTTTACAATCGTGTTCAATCCAACCCCAAATCCAACCCCTGGATGTGTTCATATCAGCCAGACTCAGTGAATAATGTGCACCCAATGCTTTATGATGGTTTAAAAGTACATTCCATGTTAAAACAGAGCAAGATTATATGCAAATACACAAAGTTTTAGATATTATGGCAATTTGATCATCCTTTCGTGGCGGCCATCACAAACCTATGGTATCAAGAATATAAAAGTAAATCAAACCACATGGTTGAAAGATATTCTTTCAGAAGCTCCTCATAGATGCTATGTCCAGTTGGTTGGTAAGTAGTTTGATGCCATGGCATTCCATCTGTAGAGTTTTGCCTAAGCAATCATTGTATACGATTGCTGATATTATAGACATCAATATTTAAAAAAAAATCAATTCTCACCATGTAGCATTACTCAAAAGATGGGAACAACCGAACAAGTCACTTGGAACTGTGTCTAACACTTTCTTCAACCCGAGCAAGTGCATCCGTGAGCACATCAATGGTCCAATCTTTCAAATCCTCCTGCAAAAACATGTGAACAAGTATAAACTTGAGCATTTCTTTCACTTCTTGAAAGCGAAACATAGAGATATGGACAAAGCAAATGTACAAGAAAAAACCAAAAACTTTATTTTTCAAGACAATGGAATATAACTTTCCTAGCACAGTATATGTGGCATGAGAGCCACTAATAACTGGGGGATTAGGCTTTAGTGAGTTAGAATAATTTGTTATCTTGTCGGAAGCTCAGGTAAAGACATTACCCTGTAGGTAATGAAACAAAATTATGAAAACAAGAGGCATCAATATAAATTATTGTAGAGATCGTCTACTGCATGATACTGGCCATGACAGTTACACATAGCAAGTTCATAACACAAAGTTTTAAGCGGTTTGGAAGCTGCTTAGTGCTTAAACTACCGATAGAGTAAATTATTATGATTAAACCAAATTGATGCATCCTTAAACTACGAATAGAGCACGTGAATTAGCCAATCTATCAATATTTATAGGAATATTTTCATAATAACATACACATGGTAAACCCAATAAAATGAATGAGAGAAGAAATAGTTGGGAGACAGATCAGATTATCATTTAGTGTTAAAAAAACTGATAATCATATAAAAAATGTATCACTCCATGTAAATAATTATCATAATTTACATATTTATAACACGAGAGTATGGTTGGGAAACCATGATATAACTCCTAAGAAGAAGAGGGCAAAAAAATAGTTCTAAAAAAACTTGACAAAAGCTCAGCAGGCTAGTTATTATTAGCAGTAATGGTACATTCAGCAGATTATTCAAGAATACAAGTTTATATATGTATATATCCAAATGGTAAATGGCCAATGGAAAGCAGGAAAGAAACCAAATCAAAGACATGGTTTTTTCTCCTGCACAATTTAGGCATGTCTAGATGTCCTGCCAAAACTGAATGGCTCAAATGCTGTATATGGCTACTTGGGGAAAAAAGTGTGGTGTTTCAAGGGGTTTAATTAGTTTTAGAACTTGAGAGGCTATACCAATTTTCTATGTATATTCCCAAAATGACACTGTGAAGTAATGTGGGAAAACAAGATGATCCTAGCCTATTATCCAACCATCAGCAAAAGACTATGTGAAACAAGTATAAATTAATTTGTGCCTCACCATGCGCAACTGTTCTCCAGTTCTTAGGCGTGCATTTGGACGAGCGAGCTTGGATTCAAACGGAGTCCTCGGCCTCACTTCTCGAATTTCTTCCCACTCCTCACGACTGAGCATCCTAACAGTGCCTTGCTCAGCAGGAGCATTCTTTATTTTGCGCTCAATCAATTCTTGAGATCTTGAGTCATCATACTGCCAGCATTATAGATCAGTCACATTACTCACTCAGTAGGTAAACCAATGGAAACCAAAACATTAACATAAAAGGAGGCAAGCTATTCACTTTATTGCCAGGAAACTTCAAATAAAACCTTTGCATGAAAGGCTCTACTTTCCTCTCAACAAGGGAATCTATTATTTATTTCACCTTCCATTCCAAAATCAAACATGACAAGTGACAGGTTACTTAAAGAAGACAACATATGGAACCTCCACATCAAAGATGTGATATTTTCGATCAGTCAGAGCCACTTACATCTCCATTCAACCAAATGAATTACCATTCTCAAAACTACAACAATTATAACGTGCAAAGAAGTAGAAAACCAATGTTAACATGATAATCCGAGACCCTTTTGCAAGCATGGCATGCAACGATTGTTTCGTGCAAAACACAAACAGCACCAATAGGCAGAATCCAAAAGCAATAATGTGAGAACCTTAAAGTCCTTAGCCCAAACCACAGCTATGAATATCATTACATTTAATGAGATGAAATTCTTTTCAGAGATTATGAAAGAAGAAACAAAATTTAGGAAATAGAGAGCAAATAAACAAATGGGGTTTTGAAAATAAAAAAAAAATTGTTAATTTACCATCATGAGGAGCTTAGCGAAGAGGGCTATGCCAACAGCAGCGAGAATCATGGGCATAGTGGCTGTGTCTAGGTAGGTTAAAGGCTCTGGAACCTCAACGAACACTTGTTGTTTTAATTTCTTGGTGTTTTTTCCCTTCCTCATTTTTTCCAGCTCTGCCATCTGTGTCTTCAAGCTTTCACTTGGCCCATCATAAGTATGCAACTTCCTCCCCATAGAAACCAACACTCTCTGCCTCACCCAATTCATGGCTTCTAATGGACAATAATGCAATTGAACTCTTAACGAGAGCTATAGGTCAGAGGAATATGCAGAAGGGTATAAAGGACAGATGGGTCTCTCTCACCTTCCTCAGGTACAGTTGAAATGAGGGAGAAGAAAGCAGCAACCAACTCAATTGGGCATCGCACGTGAGTGTTTGAAGCAGAAAATGGGTATGGCCATATCATATGGGGATAGCCCATATAGGCATATAGCCCACATTCATTCTTTGGGCTTCTAAGCGTACCCCCACAATTTTCTTCCCCTACCCCCAAAATTTTATTTCTTGAATCTTCCAATGTTACCCTCAATTGTAGGAAAAAAAAAAAACCAAAAACCCAGATAGACCCCCCCACCTGACACTACCCTGCTCCCTCCCCACACACACATTGTTGGACGGCCCCCTTCCTCTCTCTTCCCTTCTCTTTCTCACACTCTCTCTCTTCTCTCTAACTCGAAGCAAGGGAGTTTGACGATCTTATCAACTTCCAAATCAAAGATGTCATCTGGTAGTGGGGGCTGGCTGACGGGGTGAGTGGATCGGAGGGAGGAGGGAGGGGTGGTATTGGACTATTGGGTGGGTGGGTCCTTTTGGGTTCTTTTTATATTTGAGGGTAGAAATGGAATATTTAGGAGAAAAAATTTGATGGGTAGGGAAAGAAAATGGTCGGGTACATTTAGAAGTCCGTTCAATTAAGAAAATTGTGGGCTACAACGTTCAAACTAGTCCAGCCCAACATCAGCACCATTGTTGTATCGTCCTCTGTCTTTGCATTTCTCTTATGCCTGCACTTCCATAGCTTAGTAAGCTCACCAAAATCACCATTAGGCATTCGAGAATAAAATGGGTTTAGTTTCACATAGAAACGTCCTTGCATTTCAGCTAAACAATCGAACTGCTATTGCAAAAGCACTTGTGATTTCCATGAAATATTGCACCTCACAGTCAGAGACTTGGAAACAGGACGAGGACACAGCGAGAGAAATCTCTACCATTCTCAAACAAAGCGACTGGCACTACGTTTTGGACTCCTCTGACCTTTCCAAGAAGTTAAACCCTCATGTGGTCCGAGCTGTTCTTCAACAAAACCAACAGGTTGGTGACCCCAAACGCCTTCTCAGTTTCTTTAACTGGTCTGATACTCAGATGGGTGTTCCCCAAAAATTGCATTCTTTTTCGATTCTTGCTGTTGTTTTATGCAATTCCAAGCTGTATGGGCAAGTTCATGGTCTATTAGAGAGAATGGTTAAGAGCCGTAAGCCGCCTTTGGAAGTTTTGGATTCTCTTGTCAGGTGTTTTAGAAAGTGTGATGAGTCAGATGGAGTGGTTTTTGAGATTTTAATTAATGTTTTTAAGATGGTGGGTTGCTTGAATGAGGCTGCTGATGTGTTTTTGACTGTTATGCGTGTTGGGATTTTGCCAAGATTGGACTGCTGCAATTCTCTGTTGAACGACTTGTTGAAATGTAATAGGATGGAGCTGTTCTGGAATGTGTATAATGGGATGTTAGAGGCTAAGATAAACCCTGATTTTTACACTTATACGAATGTGATCAATGCACATTGTAAGGCTGGGAATGCTGAGCTGGGTAAGAGGGCCCTCTTTGAGATGGAGGAGAAGCGCTGCAGTCCAAATGTAAGTACCTACAATGTGGTGATTGGTGGGTTGTGTAGAACTGGGGCTGTTGATCAAGCCTTTGAAGTAAAGAAGTCTATGGTCGAGAAGGGATTGGTCCCAGATAGGTATACTTATTCGGCACTTCTTGATGGGTTGTGCAAACAGAAGAGATCGGAAGAAGCAAAATTGATATTGAAAGACATGTATGATATAGGTTTGAATCCTGATCACAGCTACTATGTTGCTTTGATTGATGGGCTCATGAAAGAAGGTAAGATGGAAGAGGCCTTGAAGATCAAAGACGAGGTGGTTGCTCGAGGAGTTAAGTTGTGTGATTCCACGTATAATGTGATCCTTGCTGGGATCTGTAGAATTGGTGCAATGGAGAAGGCAGAAGCTCTCCTCAATGAGGTGAATGCTATGGGCATTAAACCTAACACCCAGACATATAACTTTTTGATTGATGTGTATTGTCGGAAGCAAAATATGGTAAAGGTTTGTGAATTACTTAATGAGATGAAGAAGGGGAACTTGGCACCCAATGACTTCACTTATGGAGTGATAATCAATGGCCTAATCCGGTGTGGTGATCTGCACAGGGCTAATAATGTTTTGAATGAAATGATTACTGTGGGTTTGAAACCAGGTGTTGTTATCTACACAAATGTAATTAGAGGTCATGTCCAGGAAAGAAAATTTGAAGAGGCAATAAAATTATTAAAAGGAATGAGTGAAAAAGGGGTCACGCCTGACGTCTTTTGCTACAATTCCCTTATAATTGGCCTGAGCAAAGCCAGAAAAATGGAAGAAGCTAGGACTTACTTCATGGAAATGGTTGAGAGAGGATTAAGGCCTAATGCATATACTTATGGGGCTTTTATTCACGGATACTGTAAGGAGGGGGAAATGCAACTTGCAAATAGGTATTTTGAGGAGATGCTAGGTTGTGGTATAGCTTCTAATGATGTTATCTATACAGCCCTGATTGAAGGACACTGCAAAGGGGGTAACTTAGTGGAAGCCTTTTCAACATTTAGACGTATGCTTGGACGAGGGGTGCTCCCAGACATCAAAACTTACAGTGTCATCATTCATGGTCTCTCCAGGAATGGAAAAATCGAAGAAGCAATGGAGGTTTTCTCTGAGCTCCTTGAGAGGGATCTGGTTCCAGATGTTTTTACTTACAGCTCTCTCATATCTGGCTTTTGTAAGCAGGGAAATGTAGAGAAGGCTTTCCAACTTCTTGAACAGATGCGTCAGAGAGGCATTGATCCGAACATTGTTACTTATAATGCCTTGATTAATGGATTGTGCAAGTCAGGTGACATTGATAGAGCCAGAGAACTGTTTGATGGAATCTCAGGAAAGGGTTTGACTCCTAACGCTGTGACTTGTGCTACAATGATGGACGGATATAGCAAATCTGGAAAATTGACTGAGGCATTTCAATTATTGGATGAGATGCGATTGCATAGGATTCCTACTGATAGTTTCATCTACTGCATCCTCATTGATGGGTGTTGCAAGGCAGGTGATTCGGAGAAGGCCCTGTCTTTGTTTCATGATATGGTGGAGAAGGGCTTTGCTGCCACTTCTTCTTTCAATGCCTTGATTGATGGACTCTGCAAATTGGGGAGGGTGATGGAAGCTAACCAGTTGGTTGAAGATATGGTCGATAAGCATGTGACACCAAATCATGTGACCTACACAATTCTTATTGATTCTCTATGCAAAGGGGGATTGATGAGGGAATCAGAAGAGCTCTTTCTTGAAATGCAGAAAAGGAATCTGTCGCCAAATGTTTTAACCTATACTTCACTTTTACACGGCTACAACAGCACAGGAAGCAGATGTAAGATGTTTGCTCTTTTTGAGGAGATGGTGACAAGGGGACTAAAGCCTGATGAAGTATCCTACGGTATGATGGTTGATGCTTATTGCAAAGAAGGTGATTTGGTAAAATCTTTACAGCTGGTGGATCAAATTTTGGTCAATGGTGCAATCTTGAACAGTAATGCGGTAGATGCACTGACAGATGCCCTATTCCAAAGGGAAGGATTTTCTGAAGTGATGAAATCACTTGATGAAATGGGAGAACAAGGTATTGTGCTCAGTCTTGCTACATGTAGCACATTAGTTCGTGGATTTTACAAAGCAGGGAATGCGGAGAAAGCAGAAAGGATTCTGGAGAGCATGCTCAGGTTTGGATGGGTTTCAGAGTCCACTAGTTTAAGTGACTTAATTAATGAAGACCAAAATGAGGCTTGCTCTGAGAATATCCTGAAGCAAGGAACATTGGGAGTTTCTTATCAGGCACAAGTCTAGTTGATTAAGGTGGAATTTCTGGTTCTCTTCTATTTATGGCTCCATGAACCAAATACAAATGCTGGCCCAAGCAGGGTGGGCTTAGCAAGTTGTGGTGGTGGTGGAAAAGCTCTGTTTTTGCAATGTGCAGCTTCCCCATCTCGAACCAGTGATTGTGTACTCCTTCAAGATAAGTGGTTGATACAGAGCTTAGAAAGGTAAACTTCCACTTGATATCATTAAGAAGCAACATTTTTGAAATATTTGCCAAGCTACACGAAAAAAGAAAAGAATAACTTTAGTCTCTGCTAAATGATAATGTGCCCTAAGTTAAAGTGTTGTACAGACTCACAGAGTGATAGATTAATCTCATTACATAGAAAATGTATATTTAAATATAATTTAGTTGGATATGGTTACTTTGCTAGTTATATGAGATGTCCATATTAAACTTTTTTTCTTTCTTGTAATAGAACATTGGTGGAATGCTCAAGAATGAGAATCATTTGAATAAGTCATTCCCTTAGTATACATCTCTTAGTAGTTATAATGTATAACTGATTGAATTGATTTACCAGGAAAGGTTAGCCCTGATGGAGGGATTTTTCTTGGGTGCAGATGGAGGGATATGGTTTGAAGAGATCTAAATGATATCATATCTGCAAAAATTCGCTCCCGATGAATGTTTCTGTGATATATAAACTGGAAGTTTGTGAATTTTACTACAGATTGGCTTGGAAAAGTTTGTTTTCATGTAGTGTTTTCCTCTTATGAAAATTTGATGCAACTGCTTTTTGGTTTGAAACAGGCATCCATGCAAAGAGGATGGGGAAGGGACAACAGGGAGGATGCAAGATGGTCTTATTGAATGCGGTGATTCCGATGATGAAGATGGGTGATAAAGCAAGAGCAGGTAGCAATGTCAAGAGGTGATGGTGCAGTTAACATATCTAAACGAATGTGGCTGAGTCAGTAGCAGTTTTGCTTGTGAGAGAAACCACTTGGTTTAGGGTGAATTTGCTGGCTGGCTGGCTGGCTCATATTTCCATGGTTCAACAACTCTGCAAGAAATGCTCATTTGCTTAGAACCTCTAGGACATAGGTTATGCATCCTAAGTCCTATAGTTGCTGTTATAATGTAGCAAGCGATCTTGTATTTTATAGAATGTATGTGGAATTGACTACGGACTAGGGAAGATGGTGTTTAGTAAAATTGAAATAGTCATCTGTTAAAATTGTCTGATGTCGCATGGTCTACATTTTGTGACAGTTTTCGACCCCTGTAATGCTTATGTTAAATTCAATAATGAAAATAAGATGTTACAGAAAGATTTATTAATAGAATTTTCAATAATTTTTAAAATTATTTCAAAATATGTACTTTATGTACATGGACGACCTAATCACTACTAATTCAATAATCAATCCACATCTTTCCTCATGACTTTTACAAGCAAGTTATAGTGAGTCCCTTAAAAAGAACCAAGAAAATAAACTAAAGGCTTTTTTACCAAAATATCACCTAAACTATAGAGGGTGTGCTTAAATACCACCCAAATTTTTTTTCTTGCCAATTTACCACCTGAACTTTCACATATTGGCCAATCTACCACCTACCATTATTTTAGTTAAATTTTCTATTTATTTCAAGGGTATTTTCGTCAATTTATATAATAAAAGCATTTTAAATATAAAAAAAAATCTAAGTAAACCCCCTAAAAAAAAGGTATTTCCATTTTCTATTTTTTCGTTTTTAAGTTTTTTTATAATTATATTTTAAAAAAAGTTTTTAAAATAATAATATTTTTTTATTGTATTCAAAGGCAAAATGGGAAGTTTGGGAAATTTTTTGATGATTTAACAGAGAAATGGATATTAGGTGGCAAATTAGCACATATTGATAATTTTATGTGGTAAATTGGCAAGAAAAAAAATTTGGGTGGTATAAAAGTACACCCCCTATGGTTCAGGTGGTATTTTGGTAAAAAAGCCTAAACTAAATGAGATTCACCGTATGGACAGATTTATGTTACATTTGCATTTTATCCGCACGTTTAAACCTTAAACGAAGCTTCTTTCCGCAAGGAAAAGCATCTGTAATCTTATATACACCAGCAACATAATTTGCTAATGACCTAAAATTCTATAGGGAGAAGAAATCAGATACCGCGAAAAAAGTAAATAAATAGATAAAAAGTAAGTCAAAAGTAAATTAATAGTTAAAAAGTAAGTCAAAGTGCCTCCATTTACCTCAACCCACAAAACTAAACTGATCTACATACACAAACAAAACAATTTGCTAATGGCCTAAAATTCTATACAAGAAAACAAATCAAATTGAAAGAAAAAAGTACATAGAAAGATACAAAGCAAAGCAAATCAAATTGCCTATATTTACCTCAACCCACAAAACTATACTGATGTACATTTAGGAAAATTTGTTCCCATATTTTCAATCTGTTCTTGTATTCTTAAATATGGTAAAAAACTATCTCCCCTTCAATTTGAAACCATCATCTGTTGAGTTTGTTAAAAGAGCAAGCATCCCATTGTCATTGGAGGTTGATTCTGATACAAGCTTAGATGGTGTTTTACCTTCTCTGTCAGTGGCTTGAGGATCAGCTCCCCTGAAATTGAATAGATAGAACAACATGAGAGGCCTTTTACAATTATGGAAAGAGATAAACATCATAGACAAACAGGATGTGAATGAATATCAACCAAATGGGTGAAAAACTAAAATGATATAAAACAGATTTCAAACATGATAACCCACCAGGCCATGGTTTCTAATAGCCCATCAACAATATTATTGACATATATACTGTGGGAAAAGCTAGTCTAAAGATCTTGTTACTAGGGACAAGCTAGTCTCAAAAAGTCAATTGCAGGGAAGATGGAATTTCAGTCATGGAATGGAAAGCCAAACGTGTACATAGAAATTAAACATGCTAACAATCGAACAACTACTCAAAAGCTTCCAATTCCACTAAAAATTAAACATACTACTGACATCAATATGTTTGTGTGTGTGTGTGTGTGGGTGGATGGGGGAAGTAGACCAAATGCACAAACAAAGGGTTACCTCATAAGAAGCATCTTTGCAATAGCAGTTTGCCCTCCGATAACGCAATAATGCAGTGGTGTTTGACCTTTTAAATCGGTGGCATTTATGTTTGCACCATACTGTAAAAGTAGCTCTACCATGCCAATATCAGCAGTTTGGCAGGCTAGGTGAAGATGGGAACAGCCCTTGGGGATGTCCTCTATGAGTTGATCTTCACTTTTGTTTGATGAATTTAATTGACTTGATGAAGGCTTATCTATAGAATTATCTGCAAAGCAACCAAATTCTGATCAATTCATTTCTGCTCATCCAACTGCACTACATTTCCAGATTTTAAGGGCATACCACGTAATGCTTGCCCACATATACCATTGACATCTGCTTCAAAGCTGATAATATAGCGGTAAACTCCTTTCTTGTCATTAGCATGGACACTTTGCCACAAGTGTTGCTCCATTGAGCGGAGCTTCCGATTGTTCTTTGTACGGCGAACAAATAGTTTTTCTGCATACTGCAATTAGAGGGACATCTCAGTTCTAGGTCCCAAACAACAAATCCTATCATGTTTATTACCATTGAAATTTTTGCTACCAATAAAAGAAATTCTATAGAGTGACATAATCATGAAATTAACACAGTAACAGCAGAGCAGATTATAGAAGGTCACATGAACATGCATATAAAGGTCGTGTATGAAATGCATAAATTACGAAACTATCCCATAGAACCTTTCACATGGATGCCAAAAGGGCAGCACAGCCTTCACAGGGGCTCAGAGCCCTTGCCTCGGGAAGTCAGCCAGGTACAGGCTCCATGGGGCCTATTCCTTGCATTGGACCACCGATGGTCTAGCAGCTCAAGGGAGCTGGCTACTGTACTTTTTTTCATATTTTTATTTCCTCAGGTCCCAAGAAATTTGATGTAAAGGCTCTTTGTAAGTAGGGTTTTTTTTATTTCCCTCAAAATTTCTTTCTCCCTGTGCATATCATTTCCATTTGTGCCATTATTTCTAATCAAGAAGAAAAAAACACTCTCCTATCTCCATAAGCATCAACTCCATTAAGAAAGGGAAATTATAATAGGAAATGCCCAAAGGGAGTAAAAAAATTATAAGGAAGAATACCTTTGCAACAATAAACCTCTCCTTTACCGCAATAAGATCATCTTGACAGGGCTTCATCATAAGAAGTGGCTCATTTCTATCAGACTTGGAAAAGCTACATCACACCAACTGACAAGTTATCAGCACAACATGAGCATTAATTTCAATCATATAAAATTATGCATCTCTTAGTTACCCCTTAGGCATGTCATCAGCCTGCAAAGTACTTCTTGAATGCAACATCTCCTCCCAAATTGAGTTTACAAAAGCATTGCCCAATGATTGAAACAAGGTTATGACAGAAGGTTCCCATACTTTCACATCAAGTGTCAGTGACCTAACCTGCATCAAAGGTTATACAAAAGAATTGCCTCAAGGAGAAAATTGACGAAAGCATGCTACTATGCTAGCACTATTGTAGATAGACATAAAGTACACAATCCTGACACAATTATAAAGTAAGACAACCTTTTTAATATACCTGCTCTGGATGCTTTTGGTTAGCACCTAGCACACCTACAAATCTGAATTGGAAAAGCTTATACACCTGCTCTTATCTCTTATCTAGTTCATTAGAATAAGCATACGAATGCTTGTATAGAGATTATGTAAATTCCATTATTACCATCTCAATTGCCCAATTGTTTGAATACAGATTTTCTGAGTTGAAACAAAATGTTGCATAGCTCTTAAGTTGGTTTCGGTTTCAACCTTAGATGACTGAAACAAACTTGGTAAGGCACAATGGGAGAACAAAATTATTATAAAAAATGCACAAGGAGAACTAAAATGAAGAAAGCATTTTTCTTTTTAAAATTATCACTTAAAGTTCCTTTTGTCTTCAATTAGTAGGTCACTTAAATTTCAGCATAAACCAAAATGCCTCAGGAGGAAAGTAGAATGCAAAAGAACCAAGTGACTGTGCAGTGCTTGCAACTTGATTTGGCTGAAGAAAAATGCATTGGGACTTAATATAACTAAGGCACATACTCACAGGTGAGTACATTGTCAGATCCTGACTCATGTCTAAGACATGCACCCCATACAAATATACGAGGAAGAATTAGTTCCATAATATCCATGTAACTAATACAAAAAAAGAAGAAAAAACAAAATCATCCTATCATTTAGTTAATTTGAGAAAAAAAAAATTAATAATGTTCAGCTCAGCTCTTTACAAACAAGTTGATTAATTAACAAAGTCTCTCAAAAAGCTCATTATCACCAAACATTTGCTAGCATCTCTCAAAGGGATCAGAGCATTTTTTTTTCTTGGTCTGACCTATGAACAAATCTTTTAAAACTGAAATTTGAACATTGAAACATTTCTTGCTGACTACAAATTTCACAAGATGGTCAATTACAATTTTATGCTGGTAGTTTGGCCTCGCAATCAAACATAAAAGGTCCTAATTTCCTGCCTCAAGCTTTCAGTTAATAAACTAACACACCGATAACCATTATATAATATAGATCTGAAACTAGAAACTTGCCTTTGATACATGTACACCAAGATTACGATGAACACCAGAACATTCAATGCAAATAAGAATGCCAAGGTTCAAGGATGCCCAATCTGGTTCAGGTGCACCACAATCAGCACATTTGTCGTTACCACATACTCTTCTCAGTATGTCCACTGGCTTCTCACTTTTCATACTGGACTTATGCGGTTGCAAACTTTTAGAGTTTCGCCAATAATTAATAGTAGGGCTCTTAAGTGAACGTTCCTGAATAGATGTCTGATCAATACCAGAACTTTCTAATAAATTATTCTCGCTTCCAGAGAAATGATAGTCGCTTCCCGTAGGACTAGTAGAGAGACGCTGCCAAATAATTGATTATAACCATTACAACAACTATGGAAATAAAAGGTTGCATATTTTTAAGAATGCACATACTTAACAATTACCCTCTCAGGTGCCTGGAAGCTCAATAATGAAGCAATCACTCCAGTGATTTTCTCAATCCAATCCATTTGGTCGATTGCATTTTCTGCCTACATCACCAACAAAGTTAAGAATCTACTGCTATGTGTTTGGTGTGTTCAAGAAAAGCAAGGTTAGCCTTACAATCACTAAATTCACTAATAAACCCGCATATCGCATCCAAGCAAAATTTTGAGAAAAATACCTGCAAAGTGTAGATTTTTGTAGGTGATATAATCCTGAAGCAGAATCTTAAGTCTGTCTGGTCTGCATCAACCTTTATTGTTGATGTCAGCAAGTTCACAGTGTGACGTGCAACAGATTTTTCATCATGTACGCCACCATGGTAGTGAGATGAAAGCCATCGGCTCAAAATCCCAGAGCCATTTTCAGATGAATTATTCTTCTGTGGAGAAGATTGACATCCAGACTGAAACAATATAATTAACATCAAGTAAGCAGTGGGAGAGACATATAGAATAAGCTTTACAACTTATCCTCCAGCTAATGACTTACAGATGGCCGACTCCACGGTTTGCGATAGTAGTACAGCATTCCTCGACTATCAAGAATGAAATACCTTCTTTTCCAGTCACCTCTCAAATTGGAGGAACGCTTTGAGAGATATCCTTGCCGAATGGTTTGTACCTGAAAATGTACTCATATTTATAGGGATGCAACTTAAAACTACTGTGAGAATGTGGAGTGTTGTCCCACATTGGAAAATTATAACAACACTCCACGTTCTCATAACTACAAAGAAAACTAAAGAATCTGAAATATATAGAGCCTGGTTTCAGTAGAAAGTCATGCAAAAGGAAAGGGAAGATCATATCTGCAATTGCAAGTACCTTCCCGTTTGCAGCAGATTGCATCACCTCCTCTATCACTTTATGAGATTTCCTAGTGAAAGGCTGCATACCATCTCCATTAGGAGACTCATGGACACCACTCAAGAACTGCCTACTTCCTTGATCAACCTGCCTTCTGTACTCTAGTATCCTTTCATTGAGAGATATCTGCTCCTGGTTGGAACTTTCTCTTGTCTGTTGTGCATAATCCAAAACCTGTAACAAAAAAGAACTAAACTCTTACAAATTAACACTTAAGAGAGATTAATTTGACAGGGAAACCATAAAGTCTCCAAAAAGATCATTGATGCTGCTTGCCAAATATGTGATGATACCCATCCTCTTATGGAAAAATATCAAGGGAAAAGGACAAGTAGAGTTGCTAGCCTTGATAGGACGACCTTTGGCCAGAAAAATAGCAAACTCTCAAGCATTAAGGAAGGTAACTTACAGCATTGTTGAGAGACCAACTCTTAAGTTAAACTTAATTTCTATATCTGAAAGAAAAATTAGTCTCAGAAAAGAAGAGGTTAAATGATTTGATAGTTAAATTCTGTAAGAATCAGCTGATTGGCAGTGCAGGTTAAGCAAAAACTCAAGCGGTTACTTTCCATTCGTTTGCATGACCAGGGGAAAATTCTATATCTAATCTTCCAGAAAAAGGTAAACATCATACCACCTCAAATTTTGATTTTGATTTCGAATTCACATCGGAAGGAAAAAAAATGCTAGGCATAATTTAAAAATATCTTAAATAAAGGAGGATGGCAGATACAAATAGAAGCCTGGTTGAACGCATGTCTTTTTTCTTAGATCTAAATTGTGGGGGACTGGTCTCCCAGTTACATACTATGTCAAAAGAATGGGAGTACATTATATACTGAATCAAACGCCAGACAATCAAGGAAATGAACCGTTCACTGCAAGTTATAAAGAAAGTTTATATTCACAAACCTGAACAATATATGGTTCCATTGTGTGCAGTAGCTCATATCCCTGCAAGAGGGGGTGGGGGGGAGGGGGGTGAATATCAGAAGCAGTGTATATCCATGGTTTTGCTTTGCAGAAATCAACATATGGTTGTGTCAATACCTGTTTGAAATAACGAAGATGAGCATCCATCACCCCACTAACAGCTTCCAGAAACTCATACCTCGTTCTGGCCTCAATTTCGGAGAGAGCAGAAACCTGGATACAGAGGTACACTATATATTGAAAGCCTAATTGCTTCTGTATTGTATCTTTATTTGAACCAAAATATCTTTGTGAAACTTATCTTACCAGGTTGAAGCGGGCTTGCTCAAATGAGGACCTCGCATTGTTAAATTCCTGGAATGTCTCTCTACCAAATTAGATTTAAAAGGATAATGGTCACCCATGGCAAACTATCTTAATTCAACTTATACAACAGTACTTCAATTCAGAGATAAACCATTTTGGATATACCTCCTCTATACTAGCAGCTATATCCATCCTAGTGCTCTTCCTCAATGACTTAAACTTCTCGCGTGCCTGTGGCCCAGAATAGGCATTAACCTTATAAGTGACAATCAGAAGAAATGGTGGAGCTTAATAGCGTTTAGTTCAGAAAAGTGTCTTTACCAATAAGCTCTTAATTTAATTTAGAAATGGTAACTTCAATAGGATTTCTAGATGCCCCGTATAACATCCATTGAGAATTCAGTATTTACAGAGGTAAAAATGACCTAGAAATTACGTCTTTTGATCCCCCAAGGGGACCATTGTTTGGCCATTTTTTCGCAAGAAGTGTTACTCTCTTTTTTCCCCTCTTCCTTTTCATTTTTCTCCACAAATAGGGTCTCCAATACCTATTGATATGCAAATATATCTGCTAAAATAATAACCAAATTTCAAATGGTATCCGTATAGATCTATCAATTAGTCAGTTGATATACTAAATAGATAAATTAATATACTCAAGGCAATTCGTAATATAAGCATTGTCAGTCTCTCACTCTTGTTTTATTATCAATTAAATTAAGTCTCACAATAACAGATTAATAAAGAAATGATTCCTACAGTTGTTGAATAATCTTTCTAAGGAAACTACTTAGCATGAGAAAGGCACATACATAGTGGCTGACACTAAAAAGTCTAAAAGGTGCAGATATTGCTACTCTGAAAGAACAAGAAGGCACCATAAATAATATTCAAGTCTAACAAAAATACATACAGTTGCTGCGCAACAAATCATATTTTGAATGAAGAAAAAAATAGGAAATTTTTCCAAGAAAATATCTGTCAATGAAGTAAAATAATATATTGTGCAAACTTCAATGTGATGTATGAATTTTTCAGAACTGAAAACCACCTGATCATATATAAGTGAGGCCTTGTCAAACCGCTTTCGGGCTTCCTGCATCAATAAGATACTTTAGCGAAAAAAGGAATTGTTAGACAATGAGAGGGAAGAAAGGCAATACAGTTGTTAATATTAAACCAATGCCATGTAAAAGTGAATGCCAAGCAACAGTTGAAAGTGTTGTGCGTACACAAATATACATACTCCCATTATAGTCTCAAATAAAAACTTCAAGCACATGATTAGAATTCACCATTTTAGTCCATTTTTTCTATTGTGACACCTCAAGCAGTAGTTATCCACCATGGCACCATGAGATTACAGGTGTAACTGGAGAATAGCACCTCTATCTTAGTTATGTCATATAGTAAATGATATGTGATTCCTAAAACTAGAAACATGATGGAATGTCATGGGAAAACTTTCAAACAACCAATAAATTGAGAAAGTAAAAGCTTCGTGAATTTGCAAAGTACACTGTTGAAACAGAAACAAAACTACCAAGGACAGTATTTGGGCATTGCCTTCATATATAAAACAAGCACACTTAAATGCTTCACCAGACAAATATTGTACCTTGACATCAGGGAGATCTTCATTAACAAGGTGCAGCAGCCTATCATTTAGCATGTGCTCTACCTGAGAACAAATTGAGAAACTTCAGCACAGAAAATTCAATCAGAACAGTTCCCTATAACTCAATACATGGTTATCCTGTCGTGATGAAAGTTTCCACCCCTAACCTGACCCTAAAGGTAGATCAATGTGGTAAATTATATGACTGGCCACTCAAAACATCTCTTAGATAATGAACACACTTTACATATTAACATGCATACATGTGGACATGAAGTCCACAAAGATAGGACCCATTTCTCACTCAAAGCTACATAATGGAGGCACAACTGTCAAGTTGTTTGTTTCTCTTACGAACCTACCCTTACACAAAAGACTCATAATGAAAAACAACATGGCTTATGTTCAATAACCTGGTAAAGACAAAGGTACAAAATAATAAGATTGCAATAAAGAATGGTACAGAAAAATATCATTCAATTTATGATTTTGTTCAGCACACCAAAAAAAATTACTACCTGTGTTCGTAAAACTTCCTTGTATGTCGCAATTTCTCTTAAAGCAATTGTAAATTTGGTCATAACATGGCCTGAGAAAATTATTGGGGAATTTATAAGTATTGACAGCAAATACACAAACACAAACACACACACACACACACACACACACACACACAAGTATGAAGCCATAAATTATGCTTTTCAGAGTTCTAAATTTAAAAAATTAAAGTCAAACAAGCAGCAGCAGTCTACAAAAGGTATAAGATACACATTACATGTTGTTCAACAATTCCTTCAACTTTGGCTCCTCGAGTTAAGATTGTTAGCTTGATATACATTGTTGGCCTATTTCCTAACAAGTTAAGCTTTTGGGGTCTAGTGATTGTCTAACATGGTATCAGAACTCAGTTTGTAGGAGGTTCTAGGTTTGAAAACCTCCAACCCTCATTCCCTATTACTTTGTTGATTTTCAGGGTGTGCAATGGGGCTGCACCTATATATTTCTCTACATCTTGGTGTTAACTTGATATACATTGTTGGCTCATTCTCTAAAAGCTCAAGCTTTTTGGGTCTAATGGTTGTCTAACAAAGAGATCATAACGTTATTCACTTCCTAAATATAATGAGCACATGCCTGAGTTTGATCACAACCAATAGGTATCCTGACGTATTATTCTCTTGCAAGTAAGCAGAACATAGGGGCGAAAATATTATTTCTACAACCAAGGAATAAAAAGAGATACAAAGACATACCTCCCGAAGCTGCAAAAAGAGGATCATTGTGCCCTCCCCCAAAAGTTTCAAGAGCAGTTATGAAAGCAATTTCCCCATCATACCCTTCTCCAAGCCCTTCTCTGAAAATTAAATTGGATTAAAAATATATTATCTTTCAAAAATATATGGTCCATAAGAAAACTTTTGATAGTTCTGGTAGAATAATCAAAGCTGTGAATGAACTTGTCAATCATGTCACATTTTTTTATGTTTGTGCAGTGGCTATTAATATACAAACACAAAAACAACCGCCACAAGATCCATTTACTCTCCATAGAATTCTTTGCTTGGAAGGGGGAGAGTGGGAGGGGGCAACTTTTGTTTTAACTTCTTGGAGCCTCTGACCACTTAGAAGATGAAGAGGGTTTAGTTTTCCATGTTTTTTTTTTTTTTTTAGGTTTACTCNGTTTTTCCTGTTTTTTTTTTTTTTTTAGGTTTACTCTATTCTTAATGAAGTACATTTATTCACAAAAATGATAATGGAGTCAAATACTAAAAAGCATAGTAATTTAATATATCCAAGTCACAAAGAAAGACCCAATGCCAAAAAAACCTGATCTATGAGAAGCATTCTCGTCAGATGGAAAGCATAAGGAGATAGAGAGGTGAACATACGTGTACTTTCGACATCCTTTGTAAAACTTATAGCATCTTCCCCTCAATGCCTCTGCACTATCTTCCATTCCCTGTAACTGTTTCAGAAAAGAATACATCAAGCAGCTAACTTCAAGTGTCTAAAGTGTCCAAGCGTGCAAACACACACAGCGGCACATATGGAATGCATATTAACAGTCTGAGAATTAAATATATATATATATATATAAAGAAACTAGAAATGCAGAGAAGAAGAATACTGCCTTTCTTCATCTTAAGTAACGAACCATCAACTACATGAGTTCAAATAGAATTAGAATATAAAGATTGCATTACCAACTCTCTGATTCATGAACTATCAATTCTTAAACAGATATTCACGGCTGCAGGTGTTACCACACCACCAAAAACCATCTTTTTTCAAAATTTAGGTGACTCTTCCTTCTAAGAAACCACAATAAATTCGGCGCAAAAACGTCCTTGATTTACATTATGCGAAAACTATGATAGCACCTAAATGCCACACCATGTTAACCATAAATTTAGAAAAATATGTAAAATTTGTAAACTGTGACAATACGACCAGCTACCGAAACAAAAAATTTTGAGCTCCTCTTTTTTCGGAATCGAACACTAGATCGGTCTATGACATTTAAAACTGATAATTCAGAGAAATAATATAATAACAATAACAATTCTCCGAAAACAAAAAAAATGAAAACCTGCTGGCGGAACATTGGCGAATCATCGAGCTTTGCGAAATGCATATTTGGAACGATACAGAGATCGGCCTTGTTCGTCTTGAATTGGTGCAGAGAGAGAGAGAGAGAGAGAGAGAGAGAGAGAGAGAGAGAGAGAGAGAGATATGGCGGTAATGTGGAGGCAAAAGCTTGTTAGTTTTTGAGTCTGAAAAATGATTATTATTTTGAAAGTGAAGGAGGTTTGTGCAGTTGAAGATGAAGGTGTCTGCGATTTTTCATGGCCGTCATTGAATGCCACCTTTTTCCTTTTTACTCTCTAACTGTCGTCGTCTCTCTCACCTATACAAGTGGCTTTGCCTTGTTTGTCTGTGTACTAATAACAAGTGTTTTGGACCAGTTCCCACCATACACGCTTTAGCATCTGCAAATTCTACAAGTGTTTAAAACTCACTCATCTACTTTTGTTTTTTTTTTTTTTTTTTTTTTTTTTTTTTCTTTTTCTTTTTTCCTTTTTTACGAAAAATTTGAGCTTGTGTTCTCTTGCGAATTTTTTTTAATTTATGAGTGTTTGACGTTACCTTGTGAAAGTTCGATATAGCATAAACTAAAAGTCTAAAATGGCAAACCCATAAATAGACACTAGTTATCTACCTCAATTTATCTTAATTTTCTTTCAAATGAAAAAAAAATGTATTTATGAATTTTCCCTTATGATGGGATTGATAGAGTGGATAATTGAAAATTTTGGAATCTTCTTTAATCTTTTGTCTCCTAAGATTCTTCGTGATATTGTTCCTCCTTTTATTTATAAAGTTGATTTGCATTCAACAAAATTCCTACCTATCTTCCTTTTGTTTGTATGTTGTGAGGAAATCATAAGGCTCTACTCTATATTGTTTTGTTTTCAAAGGTGAAAGTTGACAAACCGGCTTGATAGTGACCACCATAATTATTTGGTCCCGTAGCCCCATAGCTTTTGTTCCCAAGTGGCAGGACATGAGAACTTTTTGCTTTTGGACTTTGCCACTTTGAAATAATTTTCTTGCTTCTACTTTTGCTTCCAAAACGCCTTGCCCCTTCAAATAAAAAAGAAAAAAAAAATCTCACAAAATAACTTACTCTCAATGTTCTTTTGAAGAGCATAATGATTATGAAAATTGCGAATACAAGGTTGTTGAAGTTTTATCATATTTGAAACAATTATAAACTGAAAATAGTCATATGATGAGAGAAATGACCTCCAAAACCTTCACTTTCTTATGTAGATAGCAAATGTGATGGGTTTAATCTCTTTTTACATGTTTCAAAAACAAATATGCTTAGATTAATTTCTCCCTTTCATAGTACCTAGAAATAAAAGACATTACATTCTAAAAAGCTTTCGGCATCCAGAACCTAAGATTTAAGATTTAGAATTTAGTGGAAGCATAGAAGCTTTTGCCACTTTAAGTAACACTTAATTCTTAAACATGAAAGATGAAATCACAGCATATCTTAAATTGGCTGGCCCCTATAACAAAATGTTACTCATTTTGATTATAAAATACAGTAAATGATTGATAATTACATTTTATAGCTGTATATGATAAGTTAGTATACCTAAATAGTTTTTATGTTAAATTGGTCCACATTCTAATATAAATTGCCTAACAAGAATATGTTTATGTCCATACTGTAAAATAAATTTATTAAGTTGGTGTAGATATTAATTATATTATAAACAATAATGCAACAACTCTCTTATTAGCAGGATGGATACATAATTCTATGTCTTGGGAGGTCGAAAACACAACTATTCAGTTTCACCAATATCTCAAAATACTTGACAATAATTCTTAATAGTGTCAAAAAGTTAATTTTTTTCTTTTTCATTTTTTTTTGACAAATTATTTTTCATTATAAAAAAAAAAAAAAGTAAAATGAGATTGTCAAGTTGTGCCCATTATACATATATTAAATCCTCATATAATAACTATGAATAGTATGACATATTTTTTGAGTGACTATACACCCCAAAATATCTTCTTAAGATTGTTATTTACACATCTAAACATCTACAATTAGAATTTATTAATTATAAGCATGTTAAAAAATTATTGTTGAAATATTAGATTTTACACATTTGTCTTACTAATCATCATCACCATTGTTTGTCTCTTTGTGTAATAATCAGATCCTAAATATTGATTTTTTGTTTGATTTAATTGTATACCTAATTATTATTTTTAATTGATGTTTATAGACTAATTGTATTACATTAGAATTTAGGTTAAGAGGGTTTTAAACTAAGAAATTGAGCTCTATAAAGGTCTAGTTCTTAAAACAAAAGAGATTTACAAGAATAAATCACCAATTGTTGCATTTTTTTGCAAGTATAAATGTTGAAAAAAAAAATATATTATCAATACTATAAAACACCTCATGTGCATTTAGTGCCTTTTTTTTTTTTGTTTTAATCAATTTGAGCGCCTTCTTTTTAAAAATGTAGATTTATTTATCATTAAGTAAAGCTTTTCTCAGAGCATTAACATTCCAAAACATTAAGTGAGTTGATTTAATATTAGGGATTGTAGAATAGACTTATTAATTAGGGTTTTTTTTTTTTTAAATTGGTATCTGAACTTTGGGCCGTGTCCTAAGTTGGTACCTGATCTTTGATTTGTGCAAATTGTATACCTCATCTTTTAATTTGTATCTAATTGATACATCTGTTTAAATCAATAACGGAAGCTGTCAAATACATGGGTATTACAGTAAAGGTAATTAAGATTGTTTACCCAAATGGATATTCCCAGGGGTAATTTTATCTTCCTTCACATGTGCCATCTTTGCCCCCACCCACCCCCCCCCCCCNACATCACCACCACCTTCTCCTCCCCCTCCTTTCTCTTCTTCTGTAACTGTTTTAGATCCCTAACCTACTGCAGATCCCATCACAGTCCCACACGCACCCTCTTACCCCACAGTCTCATACCTACCTTCTTCTTCTTCTTCTTCTTCTTCCCCCCACAGTCCCACACCCACCCTCATACCCCACAGTCCTATACCCACTTCCTACTTCTCTTTATTGTTTCAAATCCATAAAATTGAAAAAGAAAACTGCTGCCCAACCCGTACGCAACTCCTCTTCTTCTTTTATTGTTTTATTCTTTTTTCTTCTTCGTCTTAATTCCTTTTATGTTTTATGTTTTTTTTTATTGCTTGTAAAAGACTTAATATTAGCACTCTCTCAGTTAAGTTGACTAACAAAATTAGAATTTTGACTACGGAATTAAGATTTGGTACTTACTNTAAAAGATGAGTATGCAATTTGAACAAATTAAAGGTCAGATATCAACTTAGGACACGGCCAAATGTTCAGGTACCAAATTTGAAAAACACCCTATTAATTATTATTTGAAAAAACAGAAACAATATTAATCACTTAAATACAAAAAAATAAAAAAATGAACTCATATTTACCCATAACTATAAAAAACAAGTATCTAAATGATGCTTTGAGGTTTGTGTTTAATAGTATCTTAGTACCGTTCATGAGAGGAAAAAATATTTTTACAAAATGGCATATGCTCAACATATTAATTTTTTAGAAGAACAGTATATTCTATAATTTTGTATTGATTTTTTTTTTTTTCCCAAAACTTTGCATGGGCCATGACCCCTCCTAGTCCCTTCTATGTTCTGCCCCTGCGAATCAGACTAACGTATAGCAACAGGAATTTTACTACTACACCAGCACTTTCCTCTGTAAAATTTCAAATTATGTTTATATTTCCTGTCATTGCACAGAAAAATAAAAGTTACATCTCCATTCCCTGTTTGCTAATTTCAAAATTGTTTCAATATGGGGACAAACAAAGGCTAAGGAAAAAATAAATAAATAACAGAATTCCTCAAATTAAGAGTATGAAACAAACCTAATGCTTAGAAAACTCGCCAGGAAAACTCATCCCCAAAACCTACTCATGAAGCCCTTTTTGTCTTTCCTCATCCTATTTTCAAGAGATGGGAACTCGATGTGATTATAGGCAAGGTCTAAAACAATAGGATTGCGAGGAATTGTTTGAAAGGAAGGAGGAAAAGCTTCAATCCGCGGAACACTTTTCACATTTGAATCACCAACTGCAGACTCGTAAGCCTCGAGTTTCTCAAGGAGGAATTTCTCCAACTGAAAAATATACAAAATCAGCATATAATAGAACTGTAAGAATAATAGACCCAGGCCCAACATGAGCAACTAATTCAGAATAACTCATTCAAAAGAAGGTACTTTAGCAAAGTATCACTGGTCAGTGGTGAGGAGTCTCCTAACAACCTAGATAAGACATAAAAGCTTGAATATCTATAGAAGCCCAAGTAGTACACGAGGAAAAGGCCAGTTCTTGAATCTGGACTGTCCAAGGTCTGGGATACCCTGTGTTGGGGCAAGCCCTGCAAAGGGCCGCAGATGACCTTTATTGGCCCAATCCAGAACACAAAGCAACCTTCACTATCATGGCCAACACATTTATACATTAACAAATTAAAGTACTGAAAAAAAAAATTGAAAGAAAAGACAATAGATTTCTTGTTAAATTATGAAGTTTCTGCATCACATTGGTATATTATCTGAGGAAGATGAAAAGAATAATCCATACCTTCTTGTCAACACCACTTAAATTGATGTTAGAGATCTTTTTTGAAAGATTTTCAGGTGCCTTCAGCTCCTCCATTATCCCTGTTGCATGCTCTATACAACTGTTAGATCTGCACTCGTCACACAACATCTTCAACTCTTTGATTATCATCTGCAAAAAGAAAACAGATAGAACCAATCCAAATTATATACTGATTCACCTTAGAGCTTATCCAAGAAAATTGGTATACAGTATGATAAGATGTCGCTATATGAAAGTTCTAACTTTTCCCCAGTTACATGGGGAACACAGGTCCACAGACTAAACAGAAAACTAATGTGGCCTAGCTACCCAAGAGACATCTGCCAGAAGAATATCAATATATATATATATATCAATTTAAAGTATAGAGATCAATCATGCCTATTCAATTTTAATGCAATGTAAAGCCGAAAATAGAAAAGCCTACACAAATACACACCTGATCACCATTATCCACAGCTTGGAATTTCTGTAGGGCATTCTCAGCAAGAGATCGAGCACGGCAGTACAATGCATATGCTTCTACCCTCTTACCAGCCAAGCTGTATGATCTACCCAAAAAGAAACACCTGCCAAAAAGTTGGATGCCTATAAATTGATAGAACAGAGTAAATTCCCTTGACACCCAAATACCAATTGACAACAGCATAACTTTGGTCAGTCGCTTAAGAAACAGAGGAAGTTTAACGAGCATGAAACCATAAATTTAGTGAATTCACGACATTACTGTAACATAAATTCTTCTATGGGGTGAAATGAGAAGACAAAGGTTATGTAAATTGGTAAATACAAAAAAAAAAAGAAAAAAAAAAAAAAAAGTAAAAGTCAATCCAGGTACTATAAGGGCAAGAGAAAAGAAAATGATAGATTAGTGTACTATGGCCTGTGATTTTACAGAAGAAAATATTGATTTCTAGAGTTAATGAGATATAGGCGTGAGCCAAAAAGATGAATGCAGAAGCAATCCACAAAACATAGAATTTACCAAGAGCAGTAAGCCAAAATAAAAAACAACCTTTCTGCTCGAAAAGCCAAACTCTTAAGTGCACATTCTTCAGAAAATGCCACTTCTTCTGGTTTTCTATCTCTTCCAGAACTGACTAGATCCGAAAGATCAGATGTATTCTGCCAATTATAGCAACAATTACATAAGGTTTCTATCTTTAACCTGAGATATTAGCATCTAGAAAACTCGGCAATAGAGTGTAAAGCATCTCCACATGAAGAAAGGCAAGTTAAAAAAAATGCAAAACAGAGACAGTTAACCTGTAACAGGAGATCATATAAGCGAACGAGCTCTTCAGGTTTAGTGGCTTTCTCATTTTTGTCATCACGTCGCTTGGTAAGTTTACTCTTTGCAATGCTAACCAATAGTTGGTTGCGCTCAATGGTTCGTTGTCCTAATACAGCACTAACAGCTTTATCAAGGCCATTTAGGTCATCTTTCACATTTTCAGAGCTACCTGCACTGACCTATATATACAACATGTCAGGAACAGCAATGTGAAAAATACATAATAAAACACATATCAAAGGAGGAAAAGCATCACAAAAAATATAAATGTTAATATTGACAACTTCCATACCAAGTCATTGCGAATACAGCTCCTTGCCTCATGGTATGCAGTAAAAATTTTGTCAAAAATGGGTAGTTTTTTCTCTGGTGGGAGTGAATTGGCCGATGAACCAAGTAAATCTTTCTCCAATTCTTGAGCTGAACAAGAACGTGCAAAAAGAAAGAAAGAACATCACATGACGGTTCAAAGAACAAAAATTTCACAGAACTTTCATATAATTTATAGGTTGCATCATCTAAGTAAGAGAAAAGGCTAAATGTTTCTCAAGTAAAAATGAATTATTCATATAAAATTTCGACAAGTGTCCAATTCTGAATAGGAATCTACTCTATTTGTAATTTGCTCTTGTTCAAGTCAAAACAAAAATTATCTCTTCCTGAATAGGAATAGCTTTATTAGCTTTATTTCCAACTATGAAGTTTACAGAGATCCCAACCCAAACACAGTCCTAATAAACAGAAAATAAAAAAGAAACAAAAAACCTCAGGTCTTAAACTCCATGAAATTATGACTGCATGTGAAAGACAAATCAGAATAACCATCATATTAGAATTTTTGAATACCTCATTACGTGAGACATCAATGCCATATAAGCAATGTGTCCACTTGAAACCACTTAGAACTGACAGAATAAAACTCAAAACGTTATCATCATTGCTAGATCACTAATCATCAACATTTCTATACAACTCATGTTAAAATTTTCCTTCATCAGGTACATTAGGGTAATTTGTATGCATGTGGTTGTACCAGTGCACTAATGCACCAACTCCTGAGCATCAAATCAACATATCCTCTTCTTTTCCGTTTTATAAGCTACACAAAAGTGCACTACTTCAAAGAATAGTTCAGTTCCCGTGGTTCTCATATCCTTTTAGATATACCATCACTTTGTCAGTAAAAAAACATTGGCCAGCTTCAGCTAAACATTTCCATTAGAATAACAGTGAACTTTCAACTAGACCTTATTGACACACACACAGAGACAAGAAATGTACTCTATTATGTAATGTCATATAACAGTTAAAATAACAAAGATAATTGATTTGGATAAGAGCAAAAAAAAAGTCTTTACTTCGCAAATATGGTTCCTATTGGAGTCATTAATTAAAATAAATAAACTAAACAAATTACTACCAACCCTTTAAAATGGAAACCCGAGTTTTTGCATTGGATATGGGAAATCTATGACCGAGCCAATGAAACTCTGTCATGGAGGCAGCCTGTTGAGATCTTGCCTCAGCCATAACAGCCTACAACCAAGTTTGTCCAAATCATCAGTGAAATAATAAGAAGTATCTAGGGGATAAAGGAAGGAAAAAGCATCACATGCATCACTTCCTTTTAATAACAATCAAACTTACCTCCAACTTAGCCTTGAAGAGGTCCAGTGCAGGTCCTTCTGTCTCACCAATTTGTAGAAGCTCGGAGGCTTGTAGATTTGACTCTCCCACCTTGTGTAGGCAGTATCGGATACTAGGTTCTAATTCCTCAACACGCTCACGGCACAATACTTGATTTTCCAAGTCTCCATATTTCGCAAGTTCCTCATACACAGCCCTATAATATATTCACAAAGTTAACCAGACACCATGCATTAAATTAAAAAATACTTGAATCCATATAAGCATATGATACATCCATCTAAATTCAAATGTTGTCTCAGCTCCAAAAAAATCTGGTAATGGAAGGCTCAATTTGTAACAAAAAAGGCAACTTTAAATATAACCCTCCTTCAAAGATGGGGAGACAAATTTCAAAAAAGGGTTGAGATCTAGAGGAAGGCATAATTTGGAATGTAATAGGTTCGTGCTTTTAATTGTTAATGATGGAAAAATTTTGGGACAAACAAAAACTGAAGGCATCACATTATTTGAGGGACAGAAGCAGTTTTTCTCTTTTTGAACTTTTAAGGTGGGCTTACCGATCAAAGAGACACTGGCGATGCATTTCTAAATAAAAGCAGCATTAGTCAATGTATAAAATTTGAGACAAGAATGCACCTGGCACTTTTGAAATTCATTAATGCTGTGTCCCAATTTTGATCTTGTTCAAACAACAAGTTCCCTTTCATAAAGGATGCATAAGCCTACATATTAAAAATAAAGTTAGCAAGGTGATAAGAAAAGAAGTCATGCCACTTGAAAACAAAGTTCTCCTAAATATGTAAACCACACATTAAGCATATCATATGATTATAAACAGTATCAATGGCAATAAACATCTGGAACACATCATATTATGACCCAAAACTAGTTATAAATATAGGACAATACATAATAAGCAAGAGCCAAAACACATACAACTCAAAACAAGAAAATGTTAGACACACCTCAGCTTCTAAAGAAGTTCTGGAATCTCCCTTGGTTGCACACAACTGAGCAAAAAGGGTAGCCCATTTCACTGCCTTCCTCAGCCTACCAATTAGATAAATTCGCTGACGAGCATTTGGACCATCCAGAAGTTGTCTTTTTTCCATGGCATGGCTCCAAGCTCTCTCTGCCGTATAAAGAACCACATGAAGAAACCTATTACAAATTCAAAAGATTTAAACTGTTATGCATAGGAAGATAACGTAAAACATAACTGGTTGTTCTCACATACTTCAAACAATCAAACATTTATGTTAGTTAAACGATA
Organism: Dryas drummondii; assembly: GCA_003254865.1. Lineage (NCBI taxonomy): Eukaryota > Viridiplantae > Streptophyta > Magnoliopsida > Rosales > Rosaceae > Dryas > Dryas drummondii. Next base: position 119,676 of record QANW01003914.1, read on the forward strand.
AAAGTAGAAGACATCTGCAAGTGGCATGCACCAATTGATCCTAAATACAAGTGTTTCAACATTAGCAAAGCAAAAAATCATGATGGTATGTCACCACTATCCCACAAGATTGGTTTATGCACACAACAAAGCAACAAAAGAGTAAGTCTGCAATCAAACACCAATGTAAGTGCAAGTCTTCAAATGACCCACCTCACTTCAGTGACAGTGGATTCAGTTATGGCTCGGCGGGTGTATTTACCACGGCCATGAGTGAACTTCAGTGACTTATATAACCTCCTCAACCGAGCAGTGCAATACCTCCTGCAAACACATCAATTCCACCAACAAAATATAATACTTTTTTTTTTCACAATGCACACAAAAACACACCATGAATAACAATAATAGCTAGTTATAATAAATAAAGAGAAATGTAACCAAATGTCAATGAATATACCGATAGCGAGTGTAATCCCCATGCCGCAGCCCATGCTGCATCTGAGCAGATTTCAACAGCTGCAACACTGTAAAAATAAAAATTAAAAATTAAAATAAAACAGAGAGAACGATTATAAAAAACGAATGGATCAGAAAACGAACCGTTGATGGAGAATTTTGGGGCGATCTGATCAGAGACGTTTGTCTTGGGATCGTCGACTTCCATAGCCAACGCCTGGTTCTCTTTCCCCATCTCGAAAAGCCTTCACTGATAAATCACAAATGCATTGATTAGTAGAATGAATTTTGCACCAAAACTACAACGTTTTGGTTGCTGAAAATCCGAAGGAGACGACTGAGATTGTACGGAACGAATATCTACCTGTGCTAAGGTGATGTCTCCAGCAGTGTAATTGAATAGATTGCTCCAGCGGCGGCCTTCGCAGTCCCTCTCTAGTTCGTACTCATTTGGTTGGTTAAATTTTTTTTTTATTCCATTTAAATTCCAAACTCCATTTTGGGAAAAAAAAAAATTACAAAATACGGTTGTACCCTCATTTAATTACTACTTCAATATTTTTTGAAAAAGCCAGAAGGCCCAGAATTATAATAATTATGAGGATGAAAGGTATTACCTTCCATGGAGTTCCAATAATACTATAAAAATAGTTTTCTTGTGAGTAATGAGAAACTGACACGATTCATTCTTTTCTTTTATATTTGGTATAAGGATAAATCTTAAATACGTAAGAATCTAGGTATTTAACTCATTTTTTATTATTTGGTCACCTGTGTGTAGACATAGCAATATCTTATTCGACACGAAAAATTCAATATTCAGGTTAAAGTTTATAGTGTCGTGTTGAAATCGTGTGAATCCATTAGTGACTTGTTAATTTTCGTGTTATGTTTGTGTTAATTCGCAAAATATGTTAATTTACACATTTTTAAAATTTTTCTTATGTGTAATGTTTAAACTATACATTTATGGAATAAAATATATTTACTTATGTAATATAATATAATTTAAATATTTTGTTGGAAAATTTTTTTTTTCCTTAACGAGTCGGATTGTGTTCAACCGTTAACTTAATGAGTTGTGTCATATTTGACCCGAACCTATAAAAACACGACTCGTTGCCAAGTCTACTTGTGTGAGTTAGGTGACATAGCGAGTTAAGCCGGAGCCAACATTTGTCTTGCTGGTCGAATTTAAGATAAATATATCCTTCTCACGTGGTAAGTTGTTTGATGAATATTAATTTCATGCCAAAAAGAAGATTGTTAATCGTGCAAAGAAGAAACTTTAATTTTATTGACAGAACTCAGAAGCTACTAATCCATATGATTGTTCCACAACAAGCAATAACGTAAAAGACTTCCAATTTCATCCTACATTGGTTACTCACTCCTCTACATCTGAATGCCGCGAGACAAGTCCATTCAGTGACTGCTGAATTGAACTCCAAGCACACTTGACGAGCTCACCAACATTTAGCATCAAGTACGAGCAGTGTTGGAACTTTGGAGTCAAAAACTTGACCAAGACCAACCCACATACGAGACCATATCCTTACCTTACAGCAGTTGATTGCTTGGAATTTGCTTGGAATACAAGTCGATGACAAAAGTTCGAATTTCCATTGGAGCAAGTTCCACCACCAGCTTTGTTGGATCGACAGGCCCTCCCCTCGACACTCTGGCTTCTTCAGAGGAGGAGGAGCCTTCTACTTTCCACACCAGTCTCTTCTTCTCCATTTCCACTCTTTCTTGGTTAGCAGATAAACTCATTTCTGTTACTTTGTTCATCTGAGTTTCATGAGATATAAAATATTACCATAAGAGTTTAGATGGTCAGTATTACAAGACAAGTTTTTATTGTCATGCAGCTATATGTATATATGTATAGAAAATCTCTATGCAGGATGTCCGTTCTTTAACTAAAGGACAGACGCATATGTTTCATGACTTTTTTTTTCACCATTTGATCTTAAACTTGACCGGATTTAATCATGACGCATATTTAGGGTATAAATCATCACTCGAGACCTATTTCTTAGTTTTAACTCTCATGGTTTTGAGCTCCCGTTCTTCGGTTAAGATTTAGGTTTTAACTCCCAAGTTTTGGGCAGTTCTATACCCTAAAATATAGAACCATATACCCTCACATGTTGAAACATGTAAAAAATGACAAAATGTCATAGAAATACCCATGTTCATTCTTTAGTTAAAGAACGGACATCATGCAGAGAGAATTTGTGTATATATGTATGTAAGTATATACATCTACCTTCTTATTTGTAAACATTTTCTTCAGTTCTACACTTGCCATAACCGAAAGATCCTTGTCCTCTTCAATCTAGCATTCGATACATCATACCAAAATCAGATTCATATTAGAATGCATGGTATATATATGATTTGATCAACATTTTTTATTTAGTGATGTCAAAGAGAAAACTGAACTTAACAAGTATATATGAGAAATAAACTAAAACCTCATATAAATGCGCCAGGCGAAGGAGAACTTTTCCATCTTCCAGCTCCTGCAGAGTTCAAGAAACCGGATTAGTAAAATAATTCGGATGGAGAATCTTTAATCTGTCATAGGGTGCTGCTCTGAAATTCATGATAGGGCAAAGATCAAACAATCTTTTTTAATCACAGCTTCCATTGAGGGGTGCACAGTTTGAACCTCCCATAATGAAAAGGTGGTGGCCTGTTCACCTTTCATCAATCTTTTAGATGAGAAATACAAACCTGGAGGGTTATTATTGCAATATTGTCAGGTAAACTGTAGGAAGGATCCATTCCTGAAAAGGTTGTGACATGAGAGTTTGTCCAGCTATCTCCATCCTGCAAGAAGATAACCACCCATTTGAGTTACAGATGGACCACACTCTAACAACATGAACAACTTCATTCTTTTACCTGTTCAGTGAAGGCTAAAAGAAATGGAGAATATATCTCCTGGCCAAATGACCGGCGCCATTTAGCACCCTCTCCTAAAGGGTCAAGTCTGAGATAGTACTTTCCAATGATCTGTCAAAGTATTTTAATCAAAAAATGAAGCAACTCAAATGTGAAAATTATGGACTTTGTGAACAGTGAGAACCATGGGGTTGGCTTTTATGATCTTACAGTTAGTCCTCTGCAATCATCTTGAATGCACACTGTTTCATTTAGTGCTTCTCCAACACCTCTGCCATCATCATGGAGCAACCTCCTAATAAAAGGGGAATTTCCATGTCATTTATTCAGAAAATAATTATTATTTGCAGACCCCATGTGAAGTGAATCAAGAAGAAAACTAAACAGACTTGACTCCCAGCAAGGTAGGTTCCCCTTCTCAACCCCAAAAGTAACCCTCTTATTAGTAAACATAGGGGTTTAAAGCTGAGACATAAACAACCATGTAGGGGAAGACAGACCATAGGAATATTAATAACCATGTTATTCACTAACCGGTAAACATAGTTAGTAAAAAAGGCAAATCCAAAGTAAGAGGAGAGAATAAACCTATGAAGCATCAGTTCCAATTGCCCATCTACAATGCTGGATCCACCCACAGATCTGTCTACTAATACTGACAGCTCTGTGTTGTTATCTTTCATGTAGATTCCCAGATTAATCTGAAAGGACAAATAAATTGGAATTTGTTATGTGATGGTTAGAGAAATTAATTAATTCCTAATTTACAGTAGTTTTAATAACTAAATGAAACTTCTTATTCATTTTGGAAATTCTTGGCCACTTTTTGTTGTCACTGTGAAAGATACATAATTGTAGTAAAACTTAAAGCCCGGTAAAGTCAAATAATGAGACAAGAAAACCCATTGATTATAGTAATTAAACACACACACACACACACACACATACTGGATAATAATTTCCTGCAACAGGTTGATTCACTTTCAGGTCCCAGTCTTTTCTATAATCTCGAATCTGCAAAATAGTAATTTCTCTAAGACAATGTACTACATCATCTCAGACTCACTTATTTCTAGCAACGTGCAGACACTGAACAAGGACATCCAAAAATCAGCTAGCCAACATGTTTTATATATGACGATTTTTGTACTACAAAACACAACATACTCTTTCAATAAAATCGCGCCCATTAGAATCTGTGTAGAATTGTTTGCTGGTTCTCATGCTGGTTGTAATCTTAGTTACAATCTCTTTTCCAATTCCATCATCAATTGGTATAGGACCAACCTGAAACGAGAACATTGTTGTAAAAGGAAAATCTCCAATTGTAATTATTTGATATTCACATGACACAGCAATGGAAATATGCAATACAGTGCAGTTAACTCACAGTAAATTCAATTTCTACATGCTCTTTTTCCTTGTACACTCTAGTGACCTGTTTAGATCAGCAAAAGATAAAATATTGTTAATATCAATAATGAAATCTTTGTGGCATTAGAAAACCTATATATCTATCATATACTCCCACGTGCTTTAACAGAGGAAAGAAAATTTAACAAGATGACAGATACATTGTTCAAGTGACCGGCATAACCACCTGATATATCCAAGAGTTGATCCTCTGATGTACTTCGTCTAACAATGGTCCTCTCAAAACAGTAAAAGATACCTGCAATTCCTAATGGTAACTCCTCTATTTCTTATGATGATTGTATGATAAAATTTGTCCAGCAGTACTTCAAAATATATCATGTATGTACCTGCCCTTCAGATTTAATGGGATGTGTACCATTAGGACGGAAGATATATGCTCCTGAGGCCTTCAAAAAATTGAAATATTTCCTTTTCAATATTTACCAAAATAATTACATTTAACATGTATATCATTATCAACCACAATGCAGTGATGGCTGAGGGAGATTGGGGGAAAGACAACGGCAGCAACAAAAGACTTCCATATATCTTTATTACCTGTAAATCCACACTTCCATGTTTTCCATCATCTCCAGGGTAGTAGCTAAATGATTGTTCTATCGACTCTTTGACCTTCAGTTGTAAACTAAATATCAGATCAGACACATGCAATATATAATGATAGGGAAAAGAAAATAATATTTTTGCAAAGATTTCCATGGAAGCAAGTATTGATACAGTGCTGATAGGGGCGAGGAAACTTGTTGAGAAATAACCTCAAGAATTGAATCAGAGCTACATGTCAGCCGAATTACATACCAAGGTTCTGCTGTTAATGTATTGAGTAATTTTTCCATCAGTTCCAGAATATATTAGTTTCAAGCTTCCTGGTCCCACAGCTATTGTATCATTTTGACTTGTTTCTGACTTGTACACTGTTTGTCGCTCCGAAGTAGCAGCTGCAATTGAAAGTTGGCATATGAAAGTAAACCTGAGCCATTATGCAGAACTAAATCCGGTTCCTCAATGTTGCATAAGTAATATACATAGGAATTCACATGGTTAACCTGTCCGTGTAGCACTTGAGACAATGTAAGTGCTAAAACCAAGAGGTGGTACAGTTGCTGAAAATGCAAGCCAATAACTTGGGGTCTCACTTGGAGATATACCCAGATATGCCTTAACATGGTCATTTCTTATGCCCGCAGAGGCATTAAGCAGAGGTATGAGTTGCGATTCAATTTCTTTTCCTGTAAAGTCCCTTACAGTGACATTTCCACTTACAACCTGTACCAGGTTAATAAGATGAGATCATCCACTCAAATAAACAAAACAAGTATTCAAAACAAAATCATATGCTTACCTAACCTACATAGAGATATGTATGCATGCATACATGCAAGAAAAAATAAATTGCTTTTGTTACATGAAAGCATGCGTGTAGAGTGCATGCAAAAATTATATACATGATACAGCAAATATATTGCTCATCTTTAATCTAAAAGGACAAATATTGCTCATCTTTAATCCAAAAGGACAAATAGAATGTGTACCAAAAAAAAGAACAAATAGATTGCTTATTGTTGGTTTCGGAAGTACAGCTAGAAGCTAGAAACACTTCAGGCATTGAAGACCATATGGAAGTAATAACTGAATAAATTCAATCTAAAGATACAGGTAAGGATTACAACGAGGAATGGGAAATAATTACTCACTGGAATCTTTATCACATCTTCTCTTTTCCATCCCAGAGGATTATAGACAACAATAACCTACAAAAGTTAATACATCAGGAAATAATTCTACTTCTTAGTCAACACATAAACATGACAGAGATTAAATGTCATCATCAAACTATCCTCACCAAGTCTTTCCCATTTGACAGATTAATCTCAGACAGGGGGCAATAGCTAATATTCAGAAGTGGACACTGAAATAAGAATATAATTAAAAAATGAAAACAAAAGATGGACATAATGTCAGCAAGTTAGTCTAGATGTGAAGTGAAACAGCCCAAAAGTGTAGGCTTTTTTTTTTTGGCCAGTAGCCCAAAAGTGTAGGCTAAAGGATAATTTATTTTGCCTGTTGAAACTTAGTTGTTAGACTCTTGCAACCAGCTTTGGATCTTGACTCTGTCATGCAAGCAAGTGATTCTGCAACAACTTTCTCAGACTGCAAGAGACAATTGAATGGAAACATTTCATTAAGAGAAAGTAAAGAAACTACTAAGAATATCAAGAGAGATCAAGTTTTACCTCTTTGTAACCTATTGAAAGTCGTTTTGCATAATCATTGGCCACATGCTGCTTCTCTGTGCCACTAACTGCATCATGATGTTGAGCAATTGCTAAAGCATCGGCCAAAGAATCCGTGTTAGGCCCTGATTTACTCATTCCCTTAAAAAATTCCAACTGTCTTGCTGCCTGTTCATAGGTTGAAGTACAATTACCATAACAGTCTTGACATTGGTCTTAAAGCCTAAAACATAACTCTTACCAACACAAACTGAAATGGTTACAAGAGTATACCAAATAATAGCCGCCCAACATTCTAACATAGCCTTTGATGGCTGGCCTGCTTGTAAAATATCCAGTCCAGTAAGCATTTACATTGTCAGCATATCTGATAAATACACATCATTATAGGTCAACAAACATGAAAAAGGAACGGGTACCTATAACTGACTTTGAATTTCAAAAATTTGAACTCACGGAAAGAAGTCATCACTCTTGATTGGCCAGGACTCATTTGTTGCATACTTGGCATCAGTGTATATTGACGGGGTTGAGTATAAGGCATTGACACGCCCATCCTACAAGCATTTAATACCGGTGCTTCCGTTAGCATGGAAAATCAATCAAGTATTTAGATACAATGCTATTAAAAGGACATAAAATGCAGTATGACAACAATATTGCAGCCATGAACTAACTTGATTCACATAATGAATGAACTTATCCATCTGCCGAAACCATGAATGAGCATATTGATACTTGAAATCTGTTCCCATTGTCCACATGATATGATTTGTTCGAGTAATGTTTGCCTGAAAAATAGAAGCAAGTAATTTACTTAAGCCTTGGCAGATTTGGACTCTTTCTTAGTAAAATATAGGCACAAATGAATCGCCGGCAGACATAGTAAAAATATGAAAAAGTGGTTGTTTGCTGAGTGCCAATGTAACACCATGCATCTTACTTGTGCTATTGCAGCAGATACAAACTCATTAACGCGCTCCGGCACATTGTAGTCAAACAGATCCATATCATCCTTCAAACAAGGAAGCAAAGATAAATAAATAAGTCCATAAATATAGAGCAAATAGATAGATGTCAAGTTGTCAACATCCTATCAGCTTTACTTGACTGTGGACTCACTTGAACAACAGGGGAATGGTCATTAACTTCAAAGTAGAAATTATCAGTAGGAGGCTCATAATTCTTAGGGAATGCACCGGCAAAAATCTACACATCCAAATAACTTGATTAATAATACATTTCAAAACTTCAAAAAGTAATGAATAAAAAAAAATAGTTTGGAAACAGTAAATACATACATCCATCCAACATTGATATTTAAATTATCCCAACAGAAGAATCAGAACAACATAACTTTGAAGCACCCACCTGGGAAGATGAACCAAGACTCTTAGAACCCTGCCAAACAACCTCAAGGCTTTTCTCAATTTTCCGTTTATCTCTGTCTTGGTAGTCGATTCGCCCAAAGAAAAGAGAGTCAAATCCAACCTATGCCAACAAGAGAGCTTATATTTAATAAATTGTAATTTGTAGATATTTGCATGTAGTGAGTCAACTTCCCAGTTCCCAGAGATGGTTTCAGGAGAAAATTTGTCTTTCTTTCAATAGTTAGTATTTTATTTTCACACTATTATTCACTTATACACAATACAAATAAGGTAACTGATAAATCAATGCACAGTTTCAGAAACAAAAAGTTGAAGAAAAGCATACCTCAGCCCCCAAAAGGTAAGCCTGCACTGCAGAATGTCCAAATGGGTCGATTTGCCAGCCAATTCTTGGAGTCACATTGAACTCTTCTTTAATAAATCGATGCCCAAGAGTTGTCTGATCAATCATATCAATGTAATGAGGAGCAGCCTCATCATGCATGCACCACCCCCCATTTCTGCAAAACAAAATCAAAGAACTTAAAACCCAAACGAAAAAAAAACAAAAAACAAAAAACAAAATAAACAACAACAACAACAACAGCAGAGTAGCTAAGGCTCTAAGCTTGAAACTTTGATCTGAAATGAAAGCCTTTAGCTAGAGAACAGAAGAGGGTAAGTGATCAAAGTCCTTTAGGACTCCCAATATCCAATAAATCAGCAATTTTCATAAACAATAGAAACTAATTTGAAAGCCATTGCATTGTTTTGTACACAAGTTCCAGTTGACCGGAGCTGACAAGCTGCTTGACCGTGTTTTGGGTCCCTTCGCTCTGCTCTCTCCACCAACGTTGGAAAAATGCCTGCATTAATAAGATTAATTAATCACCCAAAATCCCAATTTCATTCCGATTTTGAATATTAAATACGAAAAAAGTAAAAAAAAAAAAAAAGAATAATATTTTTGATTGCCTGCTCAACATAGATGAACTTGCGGTTCTTATCAGCCAACAACGCGGGAACCAACGAATCCAGCACGTTTTGAACACAAGCACCCTGCGATTTTATATTATTATAATTTTATCATTAAACTTAATTACACCAGAAATTAGAATTTAAATGAAAAATGAAGAGCAAAAGGGACCTGAATGGAATTATTGGAGCCGACATAGTACTGATCAACGGTCTTCAACCATCCGACGTCGTCGTGGGTGTGAGGGACCAAGTGAACGTTGAGCTTCCCGGAGACAAGCCGCGACGTCGTATCGTACACCATGTACTTGGACTCCGCATACAGAAACACGAAAAGCACTACCAATAGAAGCCGAAAGCAACTAGCTTCAACCGCCATTGATGTTGTCGTCGGTGACTGACAGTACTGTGAGAGTTGATTGCCGAGAGCTCAGAAATTGAAGTGTTTTATACACGACGGACTAGCATTGAGTGGGGTCGGACGGGAATACCGAAACGATTCGTTTTCTCTCGTAGTTGGCGTTTCGTTTTCACTTTTCAGTACTACGTTGTCTTGCTCTTTGGGTGCTGTCGGTTGCCTCGGCTCTTTCATTGATTCTTTCTTTGTTGCTGTGACTTTCAGTAAACGGTAAGTTTTGAAAATTAGTTTCGCTGAACGCGCCGCAATAACACGACGAGATTTTCGTTGTCGGATTCGGCCTATGGCTGCGTGCCACGCCATAAGGGGCTGTTTGAGTGATGAAAACAGTATCTTGAACAGTTGCTAAGTCTAAGTTTAGTGAAATGATTTGTCCTACATTTTCTAAACAAAAATCTTAATGGGTAATTTTATTAAATAACCTTTTTTTAATCCTTTCCTCTCAACTTTATCTGTTATACCTCTTTGTCCCATTTTCGGACAAAAATATCCTTCTTTATCTTCATCCCCACCTAAGCTTTTTATCTCTCATTCCTCTAGTTTTAGATTTCAATGATAAAAATCTGAACCAAAACCAGCACCACCCAAACCCTCAGCGCCATAACCACCAGCACCAGCACTACCCGAACCTGATTGAGCCTGGCTTCCTTGTCGGTGGCGACGGTGCGACCCTTGGCCTTGTGTTAGTAGGGAATTGCGACCCTTGATTAGAAGCTTGCTAGGTATTGGGCCAAATTGCCCTTGATTCAAAGGTTGATGCTTTCGCATCCGGATTTTCTTGATGCTTGAGATTTCACATCTGGATTCATATTCGAAGGTTGATGCTTTTGCATTTAGATTTGGTTGCTAGGTATTGGCCCATTTTTTGATTTGCTTGATGCTTGGGCTCTGATGGGTCCCACATATCACAAATCAGTCACAAAGTTATCATATTACATCTTCTTTCAATTTTTTTCTCTTTTTTTTTTTCTTTTGAAATTTTGTGGGTTTTGAATATAATTGGAGAAAAAAATTATCAAGAACATTGTATTCATTATTGAGCAACAAACAAAAAAAAGCTTGGATTCTTAACTTGGGAACTTTAATAAATTCATATTTTTCTGTCAAAATTTTCATTTTGTTGTTCCAAATATGAAATTTTGATTTGGATTTGATGTTTTAAATCTAAAATTTCGATATGGGTTTGTTGTTTCAGATATGAAATTTGATCGTCTTCGACACATGGTTGACAAATTGTTAACAAATTGTCGACAAATGATGGTCGATACATGGTCGACAAATGGTCGATACATGATGGAACGACTTAAGATGTTGACAATGTGGGGACGAAAAGGGCATTTTTGTTCGAAAATGGGTCAAAGAACTATAAAAGATAAAAATAGGAGGGAAGAGTTAAAAAAAGATATTGTTGTATTAAAAAGAGTTATTTAATGAAATTACCCAATCTTAAATCGTCTTATTATGTTTTTTTATTTTATTTTCCTAACTCATCATCTTCCAGAAAATAAGGATTGAAGTAGAACTTATATGGAAATATGCAACTATTGATTCTGATTGGTTTTTTGCGTAAAAATGGTATACAATATACAAAATTGAAGTACTTTTTACAATTTAATGGCGGGTTTAATCCCTTCAAAGACTATGGCTAACCAATCTAAACTACATACATTTATTTTGCTAATATTTTCTCGAAGCAGGGCATGCTTTAATGGTGCTTTCATTTGTTTTTAACAACACTAATGTTACATTTAGCTAACCTATCAAAAAACCATACAATGCTCAAAATTCTTCTTCATATATCTCGATTATCTTTAAATCTTCATGAATGCATATCATTGCTCCGTTACTTGGAGCATCCCAAGACATTTTTTGAGAATTTCAGTTTATAGCTCGAGACATTTTATATATTTCTACCCTTCATGCATTTCATATTGTACCTAGTGACATCCTCATTCATGTTTTGACGTTTTCCAAGACATATCCTAGAGTTTCTCAAGTCGCGTCTTAGGGCATTTCAATTCGTTACTTAAGGCATCCCAAGTTATTTCTTGAAAATTTCAGTTTGTAGCTTGAAGCTTTTTTATACCTTTTATGCATTTCAAATTGTATCAAGTGACATCTAAAGTCATGTCTAGACGCTTTCAAATTCATACCCTATAGTTTCTCAAATCGTGCCTTACGATTTTTCAAGTTGTTGTTTAGGGAAACACAAGTCATGTCTTAACGCTTTCAAAGTCATATCCTAAAGTTTCTCATGTCATGCATTAAGGCAAAGTCATTACTTAGGGTATCCCAAGTCATTCCTTGAGAATTCTAAATCGTAGTTTGAGGCTTTTTAAATGTTTAAACCGTTCATGCATTTCAAATTGTACCTAGCGATATCGCAAGTCATGTTTTGACACTTCTAAAGTCATACCCTAGAGTTTCTCAACTCGTTCCTTAGGGTATCTCTAGTCGTTCCTTTAGAATTTCAGTTCGTAGCTCGAGGCATTTTAAATATTTATACTCTTGACGCATTTTATATTGTACCTAGTGACATCTCAATTCATGTTTTGATGCTTTTAAAGTCATATCCTAGAGTTTCTCAAGTCATGCCTTAGAGAATCTCAAGTCGTTCCTTAGGACATTCCAACTCATTCTTAAAGAATTTCAGTTCGTAGCTCGAGCCATTTTAAATGTTTATACCTTCAATTTATGCATTTCATATTGTACCTATTGACATCCTCAGTTATGTTTTGACGCTTCACAAGTCATATCCTAGAGTTTTCTAAGTCGTCTCTAAGGGCATCTCAAGTCGTTACATTGGGCATCTCAAGTCGTTTCTTGAGAATTTCAATTCGTAATTTGAGGCAAATTAATTTTTTTATACACTTGATGCATTTCAAATTGGACAAAATGACATCTAAAGTCATGTCTTGATGCTTTCAAAGCATACTCTAGAGTTTTTCAAGTCGTGCTTTAGGATATGTCAAGTCATTCTTTTGGGCAACTCAAGTCATTGCTTAAGAATTTTAGTTCGTATCTCAAGACATTTTAAATGTTTATACCCTTGATGCATTTTAAATTGTACCAAGTGACATCTCAAATCATATCTTGACGCTTTCAAAGTCATATCCTAAAATTTCTCAAGTCGTGCCTTAGGGCATCTCAAGTCGTTCCTTATAAAATCACAAGTCGTTCATTGAGAATTTTAGTTCATAACTTGAGGCATTTTAAATGTTTATATCATTCATGCATTTTAAATTGTACCTAGTAACATTCAAAGTCATGTTTTAACGCTTCCAAAGTCATACCCTATAGTTTCTCAAGTCGTTACTTAGGGCATCCAAAGTCGTTTCATTAGAGTTTAGTTAATAACTCAAAACATTGTAAATATTTTTACCCTTGACGCATTTCATATTGTACTTAGTGACATCTCAAGTCATGTTTTGACACTTCCAAAGTCATATCCTAAAGTTTCTCAAGTTGAGCCTTAGGGAATCTCAAGTCGTTCTATAGGGCATCCCAAATCCTTTTTTGAAAATTTCAGTTCGTAGCTCGAATAATTTTAAATGTTTATACCCTTCAATTCATGCATTTCATATTGTACATAGTAACATCCTCAGTCATATTTTGATAATTCTCAAGTCATATCCTAGAGTTTCTCAAGTCGTGTCTTAGGGCATCTTAAGTCGTTACTTAAGGCATCCCAAGTCGTTCCTTAAGAATTTCAGTTCGTAGCTTGAGACATATTAAATATTTATACATTTGACGCATTTCATATTGTACTTAGTGACATTTCAAGTCATGTTTTGACGCTTCCAAAGTCATATCTTATAGTTTCTGAAGTCGTTCTTTTGGGCATCTGAAGTTGTTCCTTAGGTTATCTCAAGTCGTTCCTTGAGAATTTTAGTTCGAAACTCGAAGGATTTTAAATGTTTATACTCTATGTGCATTTCAAATTGTATCTAGTGACATTTCAAATCATGTTTTGACAGTTTTTAAATCATACCCTAGAGTTTGTCAAGTTGTTCCTTAGGGCATCCCAAGTCGTTCCTTAGGGCATCCCAAGTCGTTCCTTGAGAATTTCATTTTGTAACTAAAAAGATTTTAAATGTTTATACCCTTAGTGCATTTCAAATTGTATTTTGTGCCATTACAAGTCATGTTTTGACATTTCTCAAGTGATACTTTAGAGTTTCTCAAGTCGTTCTTTAGGGAATTTGAAGTCGTTCCTTAAGGCATCTCAAGTCGTTCACTGAAAATTTTAGTTCGTAACTCAAGTAATTTTAAATGTTTATACCCTTGGTGCATTTCAAATTGTATCTAGTGACATTCCAAGTTATTTTTTGACGTTTCTCAAGTCATACCGTAGAGTTTCTCAAGTCGTTTCTTAGGGTATTTGAAGTCGTTACTTAGGGCATCTGAAGTTGTTCCTTTAGAATTTCATTTCAAAACTCGAGAGATTTTAAATATTTATACCCTTTTTGCATTTCAAATTGTATCTAGTGACATTCCAACTCATGTTTTGACGTTTACTAAGTAATAACCTAGAGTTTCTTAAGTCGTTCCTTAGGACATCTTAAGTCGTTCATTTAGAATTTCATTTCGTAACTTGAGAGATTTTAAATATTTATACCCATGGTGCATTTCAAATTATACCTAGTGACATTCTAAGTCATGTTTTGACATTTCCCAAGTCGTAACCTAGACTTTCACATCCTAAGTTAGGGGTCGGCAATGGGCCGGGCTCGGGCTTGAATGATAGAAGCCCAATAGGGCTTTCGGGCCGGGCTTGGGCTTTAATACACAAGCCCAAGGCCCGCCCATCGGGCTTTGGCTTGCGGGCTTGGAGAGCCGGGCCGGGCTAGGCCCAAATAGGCCCAAAGCCTGTTTAGACACATATATATATATATGTTAAAAAAAAATATAGGATTTTGGCTATGTTGTGATTTGAACATGAGACCTCAAATAACAAACTTCAATTCTCAACCAACTGAGCTGACAAGTTTATTTGTTAATTCTATGAATCATAACATATTTAATAGCTTTTTCGTTTGTTTATTTCAATAAATTATTAATATGCTTATTAAGTTATTCTATAATACTATTATGTTAGTAATAGTGTAATACCATAAATAATAAACTTTTAAAATTATATACAACATTACAACTATAATAAAACATAAATGTACATATGTTTTATTATATATTTTATTACATATTTTTATAAACAAACGATGCAATTGTGTTGTCAACGATCCGAACCGTTCAAATTTTAGTTCCTCACTCAAAGATAATTCGTGCAAAAAATTAGCTTAATCGGAGATGTAAAAGTGACATAATGATGCTCGAATTAATGAACGATCGTGGTTTTTCTAATAATGATCAAATGGGTAGATGAATGTCGATTTAGCCGATTTTTTGTACGGATGATCTTTGACTATGAACATAGAAAATGAACGGGTCAAATTGTTGAAATCACGTTGTGGTCTTCATAATTATGGAAACAACAAGGTTTCAACGGGAAAGTTATTAGAATTATACTCTTCAAGTGTATTTATATGTAGAAGTTCACATATCGATCGTGTTTTCAACGATCCGAATCGTTCAAGTTTTAGTTCCCCACTCAAAGAGAATTCTTGCAAAAAATTAGCTTAATCGGAGATGTAAAAGTGACATAACGGTGGTCGAATTAATGAACGATTGTGGTTTTTCTAATGATAATCGAATGGGTAGATGAATTCCGATATAGCCAATTTTTTGTAAGGATGATCTTTGACTATTAACATAAAAAATGAACGGCTAAGATTGTTAAAATCACGTTGTGGTCTTCACAATTATGGAAACGACAATGTTTCAACCGGAAAGTTATTAGAATTATATTCTTCAACTCTTCAAGTGTATTTATATGTAGAAGCTCACATCTCGATCGTGTTTCCAAGTTTCCAATGATCCGAACCGTTCATTTTTTAGTTTTTCACTCAAAGATCATCCCTGCAAAAAATTAGTTCAATCGGAAATGTAGAAATTAGATAATGGTGGTCCAACTTATGAACGATCGTGGTTTTTCTAATGATAATCGAATGGGTAGATGAGTTCTGATTTTGCTGATTTTTTGTAAGGATGATCTTTGACTATGAATATAGAAAATGAACGGCTTAGATTGTTGAAATCACGTTGTGGTCTTCACAATTATGAAAACAATAAGGTTTCAACGAGAAAGTTATTAGAATTATACTCTTCAACTCTTCAAGTGTATTTATATGTAGAAGCTCACATATCGATCGTGTTTTCAACGATCCGAACCTTTCAAGTTTTAGTTCCCCACTCAAAGAGAATCCTTACAAAAAATTAGCTCAATCAGAGATGTAAAAGTGACGTAACGATGGTCGAATTAATGAATGATCATGGTTTTTCTAATGATAATCGAATGGGTAAATGAATTCCGATTTGGCCGATTTTTTGTAAGGATAATCTTTGACTATCAACATATAAAATGAACGGTTCAAATTATTAAATTAATGAACAATCATGGTTTAATAACTTTAATTATAGTTGTATTATAAAAGTTGTATATATACATATACATTTATGTTTTATTATAGTTGTAAATTTGTAATGTTGTATATAATTTTCAAAGTTTATTATTTATGGTATTACATAGTATAGTTTACACTTTACACTATTACTATTTACTAATATTATATAATTATATAATAACTTAATAAGCATATTAATAATTTATTAGAGTAAACAAACGAAAAACCTATTAAATATGTTATGATTCACAAAGTAGATAAATAAACTAGTCAGCTCAATTGGTTGAGAGTTCAAATTTGTTCTATGAGGTCTCAAGTTCAATTCATAACATAGTCAAAATCCTATATTTTTTTTTATTGAAGATATTAAACGGGCTTTGGGCTTTGGGCTTTGGGCGGGCCTAAGCGGGCCGGGCTTTGGGCGGGCCGTGGGCTTCAAAGGGATGGCCCAAGCCCAACCCAAGAAATTTTCGGGCCAGGCCGGCCCGGCCCAAATGTCGGGCCAAATCGGGCTTCGGGTGGGCTTCAGGCCTTGGGCTATTTGGTGAGCCCTATCCTAAGTCGATCATTGAGAATTTCAGTTTGTAACTTAAGAGATTTTAAATGTTTATAGCCTAGGTACATTTCAAATTGTATCTAGTAACATTACAAGTGATGTTTTGATGATACCCAAGTCATACCCTAGAGTTTATGAAGTCGTTCCTTTGAACATCTAAAGTCGTTCCTTTAGGCATCTAAAGTCGTTCCTTGAGAATTTTAATTCATAACTTGAAGGATTTTAAATGTTTATACCCTAGATGCGTTTCAAATTGTATTTAGTGAGATTTCAAGTCTTGTGTTAACAGTTTTCAGGTCATACCCTATAGTTTGTCAAGTCCTTCCTTAGGGCATCTCAAGTCGTTCCTTAAAAATTTCATTTTTTAACTAGAAGGATTTTAAATATTAATTTATACCCTTAGTGCATTTCAAATTGTACTTTGTGCTATTACAAGTCATATGTTGACGTTTCTCAAGTCATATCATAGAGTTTCTCAAGTCGTTTCTTAGGAAATCTGAAATCGTTCCTTATGACATCTCAAAGTGTTTCATAAGAATTTCAATTCGTAACTCGATAAATTTTAAATGTTTATACCCTTGGTGCATTTCAAATTGTAGCTAGTGACATTTCAAGTCATTTTTTTACGTTTCCCAAGTCATATCCTAGAGTTTCTCAAGTCATTCCTTAAGGCATCTGAAGTCGTTCATTTAGAATTTCATTTTGTAACTCGAGAGATTTTAAATGTTTATACCCATGGTGCATTTCCAATTGTACCTAGTGACATTCCAAGTCATGTTTTAACTTTTCTTAAGTCATAACCTAGACCTTCTCAAGTCGTTTCTTAGGGCATTTACAGTCGTTTCTTAGGGTATCCTAAGTTGTTCCTTGAGAATTTTAGTTCGTAACTCGAGAGGTTTTAAATGTTTAAATTGTGGTGCATTTCAAATTGTACCTAGTGACATTTTAAGTCATGTTTTGACGTTTCTCATGTCATATCCTAGAGTTTCTCAAGTCGTTCCTTAGGGCATCTCAAGTCGTTCATTTAGAATTTCATTTCGTAACTTGAGAGAGTTTAAATGTTTATACCTATGGTGCATTTTCAAATTGTACCTAATGACATTCCAAGTCATGTTTTGACGTTTCCCAAGTCATAACCTAGAGTTTTTCAAGTCGTTTCTTAAAACATCCTAAGTCGATCTTTGAGAATTTCAATTCGTGACTCAAGAGATTTTAAATGTTTATAACCTAGATGAATTTCAAATTGTATCTAGTGACATTACAAGTGATGTTTTGACGGTTCCCAAGTCATACCCGAGAGTTTTTTAAGTCGTTCCTTTGGGCATCTGAAGTCGTTCATTTGAGCATCTGAAGTCATTCCTTAAGGCATCTCAAGTCGTTTCTTGAAAATTTTAGTTGAAATTCGAAAGGATTTTAAATGTTTATACCCTAGGTGCGTTTCAAATTGTATATAATGATATTCCAAATCATGTTTTGACGGTTTCCAAGTCATATCCTAGAGTTTGTCAAGTCGTTCCTTCGGGCATCTCAAGTCGTTGCTTCAGAATTTCATTTTGTAACTAAAGGGATTTTAAATGCTAATTTATACCCTTAGTGCAATTCAAATTGTACCTTATGTCATTACGGTCATGTTTTGACGTTTTCCAAGTCATACCTTAGAGTTTTTCAAGTCGTTCCTTATGGAATCTGAAGTCGTTCCTTAGGAAATCTGAAGTCGTTTCTTAAGGCATCTCAAGTCGTTCATTTAGAATTTCAATTCGTAACTCGAGATATCTTAAATGTTTATACCCTTGGTGCATTTCAAATTGTATCTAGTAAAATTCCAAGTCATTTTTTTATGTTTTCGAAGTCATACCCTAGAGTTTCTCAAGTCGTTCCTTAGGGCATCTGAAGTCATTCCTTTAGAATTTCATTTCTTAACTCTAGAGATTTTAAATGTTTATACTCTTGGTGCATTTCAAATTGTACCTAATGACATTCCAAGTCATGTTTTGACGTTTCCTAAGTCATAACCTAAAGTTTCTCAAGTCGTTACTTATGACATCTACAGTCGTTTTTTATGGCATCCCAAGTCGTTCCTTGAGAATTTCAGTTCGTAACTCGAGAGATTTTAAATGTTTATACCCTTGGTGCATTTCAAATTGTACCTAGTGACATTTCAAGTCATGTTTTGACGTTTCCTATGTCATACTCTACAGTTTCTCAAGTCATTCATTGGGACATTTTAAGTCATTTATTTTGAATTTCATTTCGTAACTTGAGAGATTTTAAATGTTTATACCTATGATACATTTCAAATTGTACCTAGTGACATTCCAAGTCATGTTTTAACGTTTCCCAAGTCATAATTTAGATTTTCTCAAGTCGTTCCTTAGGTCCTTAGAAATCGTTCTTTAGGACATCCTAAGTCGATTCTTGAGAATTTCAGTTCATAACTCGAGAGATTTTAAATGTTTATAGCCTAGGTGCATTTCAAATTGTATCTAGTGACATTACAAGTGATGTTTTGACGGTTCCCAAGCCATACCCGAGAGTTTCTTAAGTCGTTCCTTTAAGCATCTGAAGTCGTTCTTTAGGGCATCTGAAGTCGTTTCTTGAGAATTATAGTTCGGAATTCGAAAGATTTTAAATGTTTATACCCTAGGTGCGTTTCAAATTGTATATAGTGACATTCCAAGTCATACGCTAGAGTTTGTCAAGTCGTTTCTTAGGGCATCCTAAATCGTTCCTTTAGAATTTCATTTTGTAACTAGAGGGATTTTAAATGTTAATTTATACCCTTAATGCATTTCAAATTGTACCTTGTGCCATTACAAGTCATAACTTAGAGTTTCTGAAGTCGTTCCTTAGTAAATCTGAAGTCGTTTCTTAGGGCATCTCAAGTCGTTTCTTAGGGCATATAAGTCGTTTTTTGAGAATTTCAATTCGTAACTCGAGGAATTTTAAATGTTTATACTCTTGGTGCATTTCAAATTGTATCTAGTGATATTGCAAGTCATTTTTTGATATTTCCGAAGTCATACCCTAGAGTTTCTCAAGTTGTTCCTTAGGACATCTAAAGCCGTTCCTTAGAGCATCTGAAGTCGTTCATTTAGAATTTCATTTTGTAACTTGAGAAAATTTAAATATTTATACCCTTGGTGCATTTCAAATTGTACCTAGTGACATTCCAAGTCATGTTTTGACGTTTTATAAGTCATAATCTAAAGTTTCTCAAGTCGTTCATTAGGGCATCTACAATCATTTCTTAGAGCATCTGAAGTTGTTCCTTGAGAATTTCAGTTCGTAACTCGAGGGATTTTAAATGTTTATACCCTTGATGCATTTCAAATTATACCTAGTGACATTCCAAGCCATGTTTTGACGTTTCTCATGTCATACCCTAAAGTTTCTCAAATCGTTCTTTAGGGAATCTTAAGTCGTTCATTTTGAATTTTATTTCATAACTTGAGAGATTTTAAATGTTTATACCTATGGTGTATTTCAAATTGTACCTAGTGACATTCCAAGTCATGTTTTGACGTTTTCCAAGTTATAACTTAGAGTTTCTCAAGTCGTTCCTTAGGGCCTTAGAAGTCATTCTTTAAGGCATCCTAAGTCGATCCTTGAGAATTTATGTTCATAACTCGAGAGATTTTAAATGTTTATAGTCTAGGTGTATTTCAAATTGTATCTAGTGACATTACAAGTGATGTTTTGACGGTTCCCAAGTTATACCCAAGAGTTCTTAAGTCATTCATTTAGACATATGAAGTCGTTCCTTTATACATCTGAAGTCGTTCCTTAGGGCATCTTAAATCGTTTCTTGAGAATTTTAGTTCGGAATTCTAAGGATTTTAAATTTTTATACCCTAGATGCGTTTCAAATTGTATCTAGTGACATTTCAAGTCTTGTTTTGACGGTTTTCAAGTTATACCTTAGAGTTTGCCAAGTTGTTCCTTAGGGCATCTCTAGTCATTTCTTGAGAATTTTAATTCGTACCTTGAGGCATTTTAAATGTTTATACCCTTCATGCATTTCAAATTGTACCTAGTGACATCTCAAGCTATTTTTTGACGCTTCCAAAGTCATACTCTAGAGTTTCTCAAGTTCTGTTTTAGGGCATCTCAAGTTGTTACTTAGGGTATCCCAAGTCGTTTCTTAATAATTTCTGTTTGTAGCTTGATACATTTTAAATGTTTATAGTTTTTATGCATTTTAAATTGTATCAAGTAACATTTCAAGTTATGAAAACATTCAAATATTTTTATATATTCATAGAAATAACTTACATATCCCCTTGGGATACCACTTGGCTTCTCTCTCCTTTCTCATTGGCTCTCTCACTCTCTTCTTCTCTCTCTTTCTCTCATTCTCTCTGATACTACTTGTCTCTGTCACATGAACATGTAAGTTCTTCTCATATTCATATGTTCCATTGTATATCAAACAATCTGAAAGTATGTCACATCGAGAACATGTATGAACTTTTTGACTTTTATGTACAAATATTTCGTGTTTGTAAATGCAATTAAGTTTTAGTTTTGGTAATCAAGTTCATTATTAATTTCTTCATACATTCAAGTTTTCATGGATTTGCTATCTTAGGTAATGTTCATTATCAAACCGAGTATTTACCAATTACCAAATGAATCGGTATTAATTTGAGGTCAAAATCAATATTATCCAAATCTACTACATTAATAACAATATTGTCATATTGTGAAATTTAACGGTAGAAAGATAACAACACTGTAAAATTTATTGTGAAAATATCATTTTTAAAATTGTTAAAAAAAATTATAAAAAAAAAAGTTGAGCTCTTTTACCTTGTTTTTATTAGAGTGCTGCTATTTGCACACTTTTTTTTTCTTTTTGCACACCCCTCATCACTTAATTAGTGATTTTACAAATTTATCCTATTATGAAAAGACCTTAAAATCCTCCCCAACACACCCCATCTTATCTCCTCTGTTTCTTCCCTCCCAATTAATTAATTGTGCCTTGCCCATCACATTAACAATCCTCATTTCAGTCTCTGTCTGCGACCACCTCAGCCAAGCCCAGCCCCGTCTCGTCGGAGACTACCCCCAGCGACCACCCTTTCTAGCTCTCTCTCTCTCTCTGGCTTCTCTCCCCTTATGCTTGCAACACCACTGCGTGCAGCAGTCAGCATCTTCCTCCACAGTACCTTCCAGCCACCGCACCTTTCAGCCACAGCACCTTCCAGCCATCGCGTGCAGCACCGTCGAAGCCACTCGCGTGCAACACCGTCGAAGCCACCTGCGCGCCCTTCTGCTCGCACCAACCCAGCCACACCACCCTGCCCTGCCCTTCTGCTCGCACCAACCCAGCCACACCACCCTGCCCCGCCCTTCTGCTCGCACCAACCCAGCCACACCACCCTGCCCCGCCCCTCTCTCTCTCTCTCTCTCTCATTCATTCATTCTCTCCTCTCGCCCAAGCAAACAACCAAAAACTAAAAAAAAATAAAAATATTTGTAACTGGTTCAGAAGTACAGTGCCGAACATCAAGAGAACCATTCGGAAATACAGTGCCGAACACTTTCAGTCATGTTCGGCTGGTGACTGCCGAATGAAAAGAAAAATTTTGGAAGTGCAGTGCCGAACGACTTGCAACGTTAACAATCCCCCACCAAAAAATTAAATCTTAAACTCTAAAAAACCCACACTCCAAATGGTCTAAAACATACAAAAAATGTGTTAGGATGGATGNTGTGTGTTTTTTTTGAATAGATGGGGTGTGTTGAATAAAATGGGGATATTAGGATAATTTGAGGGGTGTGTTAAAAGAGAATAGAGGTGTGTGTGTTTTTTTTGTTTGAATAGATGGGGTGTGTTGAATAAAATGGGGATATTAGGATAATTTGAGGGGTGTGTTAAAAGAGAATAAATA